>CAUYQV010075645.1:0-13352 GCA_963574575.1 Galagoides demidoff | reverse complement strand
CAACCAAAAAATAGCCAGGCGTTGTGGCGGGTGCCTGTGGTCCCAGCTACTTGGGAGGCAGAGGCAGGAGACTCGCTTGAGCCCAGGAGTTGGAGGTTGCTATGAGCTCTGATGCCACAGCACTCTACCCAGGGAGATAGCTTGAGGCTCCGTCTCAAAAAAAAAAAAAAGAGACAAGAGTAAGTACTGAATTGGTGATTGAAGTGAAAAAACGGATCTTGAAAAAATAATTCTAAATAATTCCAGTCATAGGCATTTACTAAAGCCACTACCAGGCACCCAACTGAACATTTTACATGCATAATCTCATTTAATTCCTCCAACAACCCCTTTTGCTTAGGGAGCATTCGCCCTCCACCCCGCCCCACCTTCATCTCCACTCTGCCAGACTACACCAGCGCGGCTTGGCCAAGGATTTCTATGGTATATGAAACATAGTTTTTTTCCTGCCAGTGACTAACAAAAATTTTCTTGAAGAGTACCTGTACTGGCATCAGAACCAACTGAATTAGTTATAAATTCAAAGAGAGATGCGAACTGGAATCACTGAATCCTTTGCTCTCAACCACAACCAAAGAATCGCACTACTGTAACTCCTTAGCCTCACTAGGCCTTGTGAATGCATTGTACTTTTTGCCATATGCCTATTACAAATATAAGATGAACACTGCCATTTCAGAGTTATCTATTCATATAACTTCCTATGATTGTTTTTCTTATTCTTTGCTATGGACAACTGAGTTTTCCTTAACCTCATATGAACCGTGAATGAACACATCTTTAGAAAATGTGGATGTTTTCGCTTTAGCTGTACATACAAGAAAACTAAAAATGGAGAATTTGCCGTGTAAATACAGCCCTAAGACAGGTCCACAAGTCACTTTTCTCTCCATTCCCACCAGACTTCAGCCCTGAAATGCTTTTACCTAAAAACTCCACAGCTATGGCTCTCTCATTATCCCCAGGAAAATTGAGGCCAGGCAGTGGCACAACCTGTCCAGAGTCACGCCATAGCAAATGGCAGAGCCCAAGCTGTCCTCCTTCCTTTATACAGCTCTTATTACGAAGAACAAGGCAGAGGAGCCATTATCAGAGTTCTAATGTAAAGTCAAGGCCAGCTCAGCCAGGACAGGATCTGGAGATGAGCCCTTCTCTCCCACTCCCACCCATTTCAGTGGGACCTGACAGACAGACTGAGGATGCAACTGGAGTCAAGTGAGCCGGTGTAACTATGTAAGGCACACCCAGGAAGGAACCAACAGGTGACTCCCACCTTACCGGCCAGGGTCTTCCTGACAGTGGCAGTAACAACCTCCACTTACTCAAAATTCCCATGTACATGGACCCACTACTTTCTCCACTCCTCTCCTGCAGCAGTGAGAATTGTAGATCGTGTTTAGGTGTGAATTGATTCTCTGTTACTTCTGAGTCATGACTTACACGGGGTGACTTCGGCAGTCCGAACCATAAAATCAGAAAGGCATTAAGTGTTCGAAATGGAGGATCGAGCACTAAAGGAAAATGTCTCTTGGTATGCGTATTAAATTCAACAGAGCAAAACAAACGTCTAAGTATTCCATGGAAACTATGGGAGGAAAGATACCAAAAATTTCCAGAGATGCACAGTAAGTGGAAGTTAACCGCTTAATACCTATTTTTGCTATTTTGGCGATTTAAGATGCAAAAAAAAGCCATTGACGTTATCGTTACTCAGGATGTTATTACAGCCTTAATTGTGTGAATACAAAATGTATTTATATACGGGTTTTCATACATTTTTAAATACCCTGGTCCCCCATTCTATTTTTTCCATAAATTTCTCAGTTAGACAGTCCCCTACCAAGAAGGTGTTTAGATTTTTGCAGTTAGAGAAAAACTACATAAATCTTTATTAATGGAACCGTCATCCACACTTAGGCCCAGAGTCATCCTGGGCACTGTCCTGTAACTGTCTCTCCCCCTCGCCCCCAGCTACAATCAGAACTGTAGTTTTATCTCATCTCCTTGACGTCTGTTGACTCTTTGGCCAAGATGCCATTTGCATCACTGAGGTGTTCATTTCTTGCTTAGGTCTTTCCTTGGGTTCCAGCTGATCCCCTCACCTCCAGGCAGATGTCTAAAAGGGAAATCTGACCACGTCATTCTCCCACTTAAAACCCGTCCAGATTCCCCTTTGCCCACAAAGGCCATGTAATTGGCTGCTGCCTGTTTTATTTTCCTACACACCCTGGATTTCTACCCTATGGAAGTTCTTGTAGCTCTATAAAAGCACCTTGCTACCCCTGGCCTCAGGGCCTGCCGCTCCCCCATCTCCCTGATGAGTTCTCCTTAAAGATCTAAGTCATCATCCAGGGACCCCTTTCCTGGCCCTCTTCCTGCCTCGGGATGAGTTAGAAATGCCCTAATATTAGGGCATTAATCGCCAATCATCAGGCAGCTGTGTGGCTGTCAGAGCGCAGCAACCTCTCTGAGTCACCTCCCCTTCACCGGCAAATGGAACTAATACCGATCTCATGGGATTGGCATGAGCCCCTGAGGTTGCACTGTACACTCAGCTCAGAGTGGGCCCTTGATGACTTTTTGTGGAACCTAAGTCTCACGTGTGCCCTGAGACAAGGAGGACTGGGGGAGGCAATGTGCTAAATGGATCTGTTTCCTCATTAGATGACAGTGAGGTACTGGATGACTCCAAGGAGAGGCTCATTTTTCCTTTTAATGTCCATGATTTCAAGTCCTTGGGTCTTCCATTAGTAGAAACTGCTTGTTATGCCACTGGGGCATAGCCCATTCTCCCCATTTTCTACAGGACCCCTGGACTCTTAGTAGGTGAATTGCCTGCCTAAAATAAATATTGCTAGCCCCCCTTATAGCTGGGGATGGGCGTGTGGATAAGACGGTTAAGTTCTGCCCAAAAGGATGTGAGCAGAAGTGAATGATCTGTTCGACTTCCAGTTCTGATCCTCAGACAGTAGAGTCAGGCTCTGCTCCTTTCCCCTCTCTCTTCCCACAGCAAACGTGGCGCTGGTGGTGGGCCCTAGTGGACCACACGGGGACGGACAATGTCCTAGCAACAGAGGAGGAACAAATGCATATGGAGGTCCAGGTCCCTGAGTACTAGCAAAGAAAGGGGCAGCCACACCAGCTTGGACTTTTACATGAGAGAGAAATAACCACATTTATTAAATCACCATCACTTGGAGGGTTTCTTAGCGCAGCTGAAAGTCTATCCCAACGAATGCAATTTCACATACATTTCCATTTAGCTTTTGACGCCGCGGCCCCGCAAATATAAGGAACAAAAATGGTCCTTTCTGCCCCATTCACTTCTCCCAATCTACTGCAGGTCAGAACCCAGGTAAGGTATTCAGCAAAATTAAGAGTTGTAAAAAAAAAAAAAAATGCCTGTAGAATTATATGCCAAAGACTTCTATTATTACCATATCACTATGTCAAAATTGAAAAGCATGTAAGATTTCTCCAGAGAGGCCATCCATAATACATTGCAGAACTGTGTAGGTGTTTTATGAAATGTGTTTTATTCAAGCTAGGATATACAACACTAACATTATTGAAAGAAATTGAGGGTCTGGTCTTCTCTTTTTAATATGTTCATTATTCATGTTATAGTCCTTTAACAAAAAAGTAAAGTCGTATACATATTCAATTTAATTTAAAATTTTATTTTACCTGCTATTCATCTTGGGTGTCCAATGAAGAAGAAATATTCCCTTATTATTCTTGTATTAGTTTCTGACAGTTCAATTTCTCTGACTGCTACGCCTCAGACAACCTCCACTGAAAAAGCATATAGGTAATTGCTTTGATCAAAATTTCATGCCAAATCTTTTAAAGTCCATGTAGATCACAGCTGCTGAATAGAGACTCCTAGTACTGGAGCCTACGGAGCCAAAGGTGAGAAAAGCTTCATCATCAAAAACTTGGCTGCAAGTTGGGAACCACTGGGGGGCTTAAATATATACTGATGCCCAGGCTCCACCCCAAGCTTCTGACATAGCTCATCGGGGATGATGGACACCAGGACATTAGTCAGAGCCAGGCCAGAGCCAGGGCTGGGAACCACTGATTGAAAAGCTTGGTCAATGTGGCAGAAGGAAACTTAGAAAATTCCTGGTGTGGGTTACTGACTCTTCCACACAGCTTTTTGTTTTCTTTTTTTTTTTTTTTGAGACGGAGCCTCAAGCTATCCCCCTGGGTAGAGTGCCATGGCATCACAGCTCATAGCAACCTCCAACTCCTGAGCTCAAGCCAGTCTCCTGCCTCAGCCTCCCAAGTAGCTGGGACCACAGGCCCCCGCCACAATGCCCGGCCATTTTTTGGTTACAGCCGTCATCGTTGTTTGGCAGGCCCAGGCTGGGGATTCGAACCCACCACCTTGGGTGTATGTGGTTGGCGCCTTAGCTGCTTGAGCCACAGGTGCTGAGCCTTCTTTTTTGTTTTTGACAGCATTATTGAGATATTCTCATACCATGCCATTTATTCGCTTTAAGTGCACCATTCAGTGGTTTTCAACATATTCATAGAGTTGTGTAACCATTACCGCAATCAATTTCAGAAAATTTCATTACCCTAAAAGGAAACACTAAACCCCTAAGCTTTCATGCTCTTCCAGTATCCCCATTACCGCCAAGCCCTAGGCAACCATGAATCCATTTCCTGTCTCTGTAGATTTGTCTAGTCTGGACCCTTCCTCTAAACTGGATGCTATCATATGGGATCCTTTCTGACTGGATTCGTTCACTTAGCATAATGCTGCCAAAGTTCATCCACATTATAGCATACATCGGTATTTCATCCCTTTTGATGGCTGAATAATATTTCATTGTATGGCTATACCATGGTGTGTTTAGCTATTCATTAAGGTGATTGATATTTGGGTTGTTTCCATCTGGGAAGAGCAGGACCCGGCTGTGGACACTTGTATGCAACTTTTTGTGTGGGGATGCTTTCATTTTAGGGGCTGTATATCTAAGACAGGAATTGTTAGGTCACGTGGTAACTCTACGTTTAACTATCTGAAGACCATTTTCCAAAGCAGCTGCACCAGAAAGACAAACGCTGCATGTTCCAACTTATAAGTGGGAGCTGAACAAGGTGTACACATGGACATAGAGTGTGCAATGATGTTACAAAATATTTACAAAATATTCTCTATGTGTTGGCCAACACTTCATAAAATTTTGTAATGAATATTTCGTAACTGAAGGCACATTTAGCTACAATTTCCCATTTTTGCCTATGTATGCGGAATTTGGGGGTGACCTTTAGAACGCCCAATATAAATGAGCTCTCCCTCATCCCCCTCCCTATTCTGCCCCCTGCTGGACAGTTCCCCACTTTACATTGCCCTGGGAGAGGCGCTTCCCTCTTCTCTCTGGGATCTGTAAGGAATGAAGCTGCTTCTATTATTTCATGTGTTCCACTGTGCTGCCCCCTCTTTACCTCACCTGAACAACATGCCCAAACCTAACTTCCTTCCAGGCCAGAGCTCTCCGAGAGAGTGGTTATCTCTCTAGGAATAAACTGGATATAAAAGCCAGACAAGAGCCACAAGGGTGCCTGCCAGTATAAACAAGTTTCCTCTGGGAGGGACACCTGGTCACAGGTTGGACACTGGGCATTCATCTTCCAAGACAGAGAAATATTCCCATGAAAGGCACACTGTACACACACATCACCACCACCAACACCACCCCGGAGCCCTCTTTAGGGCATGGCTGGAATTTATAGTCACTCTCCAGAGAGAGATTTCAACACCAAATAAGAGGAAAATCCTATCTTCTCACTTAGGTATAATCTTTGGTTAAATACTTACTTATTGAGCCTCCTTTTTTTTTTCAAGTTTGTCAAAGAGATATGATGAAGTTTACCTTACTCGGTGGGAGGTGAGATTTAAATGAGGTCACATGTCACATAAGTACAACCATTACACCTGTATCCTCAGTAGCTGCCTTTGCATAAGAGTTAGAAAGGGGGAGATTGGAACAAGAGAGGGCTTCCTGGGGTTGAGAATGACAAAGCAACAATGGGCACAATTTCCCCTGACTTCAAGGTTGCTATGAAGGAGAACTGCCAAGGACTGTCAAGATTTCTGCCTTACTTACCCCTTCAGAGACAGAACGTGCACTTAGTGGGAAGGGGACCAGTCCCAAGGAGAAACTCTTTCATCCTTACATTGCCTGAGTTCAATGAGGGAGAGAGCAGAGGGACCCTGCCCCACCCCCTAGGACTGGTCATAGTTTCTCATGGCAAGGAGGAATTTAGAATTCTAAGTGGACCACATTAGAGCGGCCCGGGTCCCCAGAAGAAGGACGAGTCTGGCTTAGAAGATTTCCTGGTATAATTGTTGCATTATAACTTCTCAAACTCTTTTTAAAAGTTTGTATTATCTTTGTTTTCTTTAATGTTTTAATTGGCAAATAATCAGTGTACATACTCGTGGGGTGCACAGTGATGTTTCAGTACATCTAACAGATAGGGATCAGATCAGGGTAATCAGCATATCCTTCGTCTCAAATATTTTATCAATTCTTGTGCTGGGAAGGTTCAGTATCCTCCTGCCTATGTGAAAGTGTGTATTATTAAATAGACTCCTCCTACAAAGGTATAGAACACTACTGCTTATTGTTTCTCTTATCCAGCTGTAATCTGGTGTCCTTTAATCTCCCCCTACCCCTTCCATCATCTAGTATCCTCCGTTCTACTTTTTATTTCTACAAGATCCCCTTTTTCTGGAGTGAGGACGTGTGGTCAAAACTCCTCAAACTTTAATGTGCAGGTGAATCACCGGGGAGCTTGTTACAATGCAAATTCTGATCCAGTAGGGCTGGGGCGGTGCTCACGATTCCACTTTTTTAATAAGCTCCCTGGTGATACCCGTGCAGCTAGTTCACAAAACCATGTTTCTGGGGAGCAAGTTCTTAGACTGTACTTGCTTTTTTTTTTTTTTCATTCTGTTTGAGAAAGAAAAGGCCCAGCTGTGGAATGCTGAGAAAAGATTAGGTGGGAACAGATTTAAAGAGAAAAGGGAAGTTGGCTGGAGCCCTTGGCATCTGCTCTGGCCTTAATAGTTGTTTCCTTAACCTTCTAATTGTCTCCTTATGAAGAAGAGCAGAAGGTACATTCTCCCTATATTTGAAGCTATGCTGCAGAACCTAAATATGTGGCTGAAAATTTAAAATGCACTAAGACGTATCAGTGTCAATATCTTTGTATGAAATTGTGCCAGAGGATGGCAAGATGTTACCTTTGTATTATTCTCACAACTCTGTCTCTCTGTATCATCTCTTACAACTGAATGTGAATCTATAATTGTCTCAAAATGAAAAGTTTAATTTAAAAAACACACATTAAAAATTGTTGAGTTTTTTTGTTCATTTGTTTTTTGAGACAGAGTCTCAAGCTGTCACCCTAGATAGAGAGTGCCGTGGCATCACAGCTCACAGCAACCTCCAACTCTTGGGCTTAAGCGATTCTCTTGCCTAGTCTCCCAAGTAGCTGGGACTACAGGTGCCCGCCACAATGCCAGGCTATTTATTATTGTAGTTGTCATTGTCGTTTGGCGGGCCTGGGCTGGATTTGAACCCGCCAGCTCTGGTGTACGTGGCTGGCACCCTCGCCGCTTGAGCTATAGGCACTGAGCCAATAAAAATTGTTAATGAAATGGTAACCAAGCCATTGGTAAGTCATAGTTATCACCTATGCGTTTTCAGCAAAACTTTAAAAATACTTAAGGGCCTGGATGATTAGCAGATGATTAAAAGCAGCTCTTGATAAAATAAACGAAATTCAGGATTGTACTTAAATAATAAAAATCAACTTTAGGCATAATGGTGGGAAAAATAATGATTTCTTTAAAATATTTAGGTAAAACACGTATCACTCTGATTTAACAGTCAGAAACAAAGTCTGGTATACAGTCATAACAAACACATCACAACACAGTCACTAAAAAGAGTAAGAGAGAAGATTAGAAAGACCGAAGGAAATGGGAAAGAGAATGATACGAGAGAGACCCATGGAGATAAAACAGAAAAATGAGTGGGGCTGAGCAGTCTCAGAAGGGAAGCATCACTGTCCTTTGAAACCCTGATTTATTGAATTGAAATACAGAGGCTATTAACACGAGAAGGCCCACAGTGGTCAATGTTTAACAAGACGCTTAACTTTAAGTCCTCAGGTGGATGCTTTTCCAAAATATTCTTCCCATTTTGTCTTATTAATAACTTTAATTTGAAAGTACATTAAACATTTCCAGACTCCCGTGTAGCTGGTCAGTGGCTTCTAGGGTTTGTTTAGGCAATGAAATGGAAATGGTTGTTTCTTACATATAAAAAGGGACGGTTAGCTTGCATATAGCTTTTCCCCATCTCCTTGACATCTTAGAACCAAGAAGATGAAAAAACTTCATAACTAAGACATTGGACCAGGCAATTAGATGACATTGGCTTCCTAGAAACTTCTTTGAGCAGCTATGCCAACCCTGAACTTCTAGTGATGTGAAAGAAATGAGCCCAGCTTGGTGAAACCACAATAGTCAGATTTCTGTTGAGTGCAACCACCTGCAATCCCCGCTGCTAGTCAATGCCTCTGTGGTCAGATGGACAACAAATTAGAAACATTAAGTGTTAGGGTGAAAATAAAGATTTGTTTCCGGCTCGGCACCCATAGCTCAGTGAGTAGGGCACCAGCCTCATACACTGGAGCTTCAAGCCCCGCCTGAGCCTGCTAAACAATGACAACTGCAACCAAAAAATAGCAGGCGTTGTGGTGGGTGTCTGTAGTCCCAGCTACTTGGGAGGCTGAGGCAAGAGAATCACTTAAGCCCAAGAGTTTGAGGTTGCTGTGAGCTGTGACACCATGGCACTCTACAGAGGGTGACATAGTGACACTCTGTCTCAAAAAAAAAAAAGGATTTGTTTCCCCGTGGAATTCTGTGGTTTTGCATATGTGTAAGGAAGTGATTTACAGTTTAGTGACACACTTTGGAACCGTGGAAGCATCAGTTCCTTTGACAACAACCATCTGATTGCCTTATATTCATCCTTTGAGAGATTGGACCTACTATATTTAGTTGAAATCAGAGTATTCTACTTTTTTTTGCAACACAATAATTTTTTAAAAGTCTAATTCCAGTTTGGAGGATCCACTTACTTATGTTATAGCCCAAGAATCCAAAAGCTAACCAAGCTGATTCTACTACAATTACAACCAGAACATGGTACCTATATTAAGTGAAACAGACCAGATACTTTTGGTGTGTTTTAAGAAAGGTAAATCTTCAGGTTACTGCCTCAATGTCCCCAGGATCCGGGGTCTGAAATTTTAAATGCACTTTTTTTTTTTTTTTTGAGATAGAGTCTCACTCTGTTGCCCTGGATAGAGTGCTGTGGTGGATAGCTCAAAATCCTGGGTTCAAGCAATCTTCCTGCCTCAGCCTCCTGAGTAGCTGGGACTATAGGCACCTGCCACAATGCCTATAGTTTTAGAGACAGAGTCTTGCTCTTGCTCAGGCTGGTACTGAACTCCTGAGCTCAAGCAACCCACCTGCCTTGACCCCAGAGTACTAAGATTCCAGGTGTGAGCCACTGTGCCTGGCCTTGAAATACTCATTATCTTATTGTAAATTCTATCATGTGGCTTGAATGAGAAAAGATGCCTTCCAGTATGTTTCTGAAGTCTGCAGTGGTTTTTCTCTTTGAAGAAATAAGCTTCATTAAAATGGTAGCCTAAAATAATAAGCATCTTCCAGGATAATCAAAGTGAAAAACAGAAATACATTTTTAAAACAAGAATCTAAAGTCGAGCATTTTGTTCTTTTCCTGGATCCTTTCTACTTCTCTTTTCATCAGTATTAGCCTGCCTTCATTTGGGGTTCCTCAAAGCGGGGGGTACCTTCTTTTCCCTTTGAATGTATTACCACTGAGCACTGTCGAGAACTCTGCTTGAAACAACAGCTACAGGAGTGGTCTTCAATATGCTGCTTGTTGAAATACAGAATAGCACGTTTCAACTGGCAAGACCTTTCTGAAGTGCAATTTGACAACAAATATCAAAAATTGTGCCTACCCACTGCCCTCAGCCATTCCATTTCTAGAAACTTATCCTGGGTGAGTATTAAAAAAAAAACCCAGGAGCACATTTCCCAGGAGAGAAAAATTAGAAAACAACCCAAATCGCCCCCAAAGTATCTTTTAACAGTTTAAAAGATAGTTTTATCATAAAATTCCTCCATACAGGAGGCATTTAAAATCGTCCTATAGAAGATTGGTTAAAAACACGGGAAAACATTCATAAGTGAAAATGCCAAAATATATAACATGAATATATCCCGGTGGATAAACATGGTGTACAGAAGGACATACAAAAAAAATGGATTTCTTATAGGTAACTATTATTTTCTTTGGGTATATCTATATTTTAAAATATATGTGACTTTTAAAATACGGAGTTTTTTTTTTCTTATTTTTAACTGCTGTGGCTGCTGCCGTCACTGCTGCCTCTTACTGCTAAGTAAATTATCCTTAATAGCCTTTCATATCTCATCAGAGAGACTAGCAGAGAGAAACAGCATCAAATGTGAGGATGGCAAGTTGCTGAGCGGGACAGCAGATAGGATGGCAGGGAATGATGACCAGAATAGACCAAATCAAATTTAACAGGGCTGACAACAAAGTCCTGCCTGGGAAACCATGTAAGCCCATCTGCACAGCCACAGAATGGTCAGGCTCAGCTTCAAAGCTGCCTGGATGACAGATAATCTTCCCCACAGCCCAGCTACAGGAAAAGAAATTACATTAACTACGTTTTAAGAAGAGCAGGAACTAACTGCAATGTGTCCCAAGAAACCAGAGATCCTGAAAGGTAAGAGAGACAATTAAAGGCGTAGGGAATGATGACACAGGAAGGTAAAGCAGGGGAAGGTATCCTCAAACATTCCACGTGCCGTCACGGAGAAAACATCTGGAATCTGCAAATCTCCAGGGAGACCCATTTTAGCTGAAAATAAGATGTAATTGTTTAAAACATAGAACTACTGGAAACAACCGAAATGCCCACCAACCCAGGAATGGATTAACAAGCAGTGGTATACGTGTACCAAGGAATGCTATTCAGCCACTAAAAAAGATGGAGACTTTGCATCTTTTGTATTAACCTGGATACAGTTGGAACACATTCTGCTTAGTAAAGCGTCACAAGAATGGAGGAGCAACCAAATAGCCTAAGAATGTGGGGAGGGGGGAGGGAGAAGGGAGGGGGGAGTGGTTGGAGGGAGGAGGATTGGAGGGACCATTTTTGAGGTCTATCTTACAGGGGTACAAGTGAAACTCTCTAAGAGTAGAATCAGAAGGTGTTAAAACAATAACTGAGAAAATGACATGAAGGCTGTGTTGATCAGTTTGATGGAAGTATTTCGGAATGTACATAGTTACCATTCAATAAAAAAAAATAATCTTTACAGTTTCTGACTGACGAGATTAGAGACTTTATTCTTTTTTTCTTGGTTAGTTTGGCCAAAGGTTTATTGATTTTGTTGATTTTTTAAAAACTCAACTTTTCAATTCATTGATCTGTTCTATAATCCTTTTTGTTTTCAATCTCATTTAATTCTGCTCTGATTTTGGTTATTTCTTTTTTTCTGCTGGATTTGGGATTGGAATGTTCTTCCCTTTCCAGCTGCTTGAATATTTTATATTTCTTCCCTTTTTTACCTACTATTCCTGTACTCTGATGATTGAATGGACCATATAGAATCTGAAAAATGTTGATATTTCTATTACAACCTGTTTAGGAAAATAAGTGCATGTATCATTTGAAGTATATATACACATATATGTGTGTGTGTGTGTTTGTGTATACTGACGTGAATGCTTTGGCATATATAGAACTCAATTAATTTAGAAAATAATTAATGAAAAATGGGATACTCTTTGTGCATAAGCCATAGGGAACTGAATATATGTCATTTAGAGGCTCAGGTAGAGACAAAGAACAGTCACATATGATGTAAATTATTTATATATTTAATCATGTTTTCAGTTTGGCAGATTATGTAAAGCAATGATCCTATTTAGCGTCTATTGCTAACCAAAGAAAGTTTAGAAGGCAAATCTTACTCTCATATTTAATACTGTGACAGAGACTTTTTCTGATGGGAATAAAAATAGGAATAAATTCATTATTGCAGATGTATACAAAAGTCATAGGCACAGTCAAAGGCCTACTAGAACCATATACTGGGGATGCCAAAAAAATGGTATACACTTTATAGGAGATGTTACCTATGTATTATATATTGTATTATGTATATATTTTGACTATCTCTCTCTTATAACTGTAGAAGTCAAATGTGACTTGTATTTATTTTTCCTTATTGGTATACATTAAGTATTATAAATTTAATACAGTTTTTCCTAAAATATGTATACATTTTTAAATTTCAGATTAATATGATGATACATCCAATTAGCATACATAGTTTGCATTTGGTATGTTAAAGTCTGAGTTGCCACTGTGTCCTTTACCCAGAAAGTGTGCATTGTACCTGTGTATTGGGTCCTTTGGGTGGTATTCCACTGAACACCTTCCCTCTTTTCCTTTACTTGAATTCAACTAAGTTTTTCTCTCATGTGAGCCTATAACTGTTAATCTACTATTTTTAATTTATTACTGAGTACAAGTGATGGTTATCTTCCATTCTGGTGATACTTTGATTAGGAAGATGTTCTCCAAGTTAATCCAAATTATTAAAAAAGATTCAAAATCTCCATGTTTTCATGTTTGAATAGTATTGCATGGTATACATATACTACTGTCAGTGCCTGCTGTGGCACCCCGTCACAGCGCAAATAAAAACATCCAGGACACGGATTGAAGATACATGCCTGCAAGAGGTGGGCTTCCTGTCTGTCTTCTGAGAGCCCCAGGAAACCTCTCTCGGCCTTTTATTGAAGCCTCATACAACAGGAGTCGGGTCCCACGTGCTAGGATCACATGTTTAATGGTTGCTAAGTGGTCCTTCTGCCCAGGCTCAACACATATCCTGTTGCCTTAAGAATGTTACAAACTAACAAATTGCTTGCTAATGAGCTACCATTCTTAACCTCATTCATGCATGCAGCTGCTTGAAGGCTTGTCTCCGGGCTGCAAAACATCTGCATGCTGGCTAGGAGATTGTCTCGATCCCAGTGCTTTCTTTTTTTTTTTTTTTTAATTTTTTTATTGAATGATAACTATGTACATTAATACACTTCTAGGGTACAGTGTGGGGTTTTCACATGCAATCTGAAATACTTCCATCAAACTGATCAACACAGCCTTCATGTCATTTTCTC
>CAUYQV010075644.1:0-13995 GCA_963574575.1 Galagoides demidoff | reverse complement strand
AGCAACCTCCAAATCCTGGGCTCAAGCGAGTCTCCTACCTCTGCCTCCGAAGTAGCTGGGACCACAGGCGCCCACCACAACGCCCGGCTATTTTTTGGTTGCAGCCATCATTGTTGTTTGGCAGGCCTGGGCTGGGGATTCGAACCTGCCACCTTAGGTGTACGTGGCTGGTGCCCTAGCCGATTGAGCCACAGGAGCCTTAGCCTATTTGTGTTTTTTTATGTTGTTTCATAAGTGTTTTATACATCGGTGTGTAGAGTGCGTGTGTAGCTATTGTAAATGATATGGTTCTCTCAATTTCTTTTTTTCAGATACTTTGTTGTTAGGGTTTAGAGATGCTACTGGTTTTGTATGTTGAGTTTGTATCCTGTAACTTTGCTGTACTTATTTACTAGCTCTAACCGTTATTTTTGCTGGAGTCTTCAGGGGTTTCTATTAATCTATCCATGTGCGATTATGGCATGAGACGATAGTAACAGTTTTATTTCTTCCTTTCCTATTTGAATACCTTTTATTTTTTTCTCTTGCCTTATTGGTCTGGAAAGGACTTCCAATACTATGTTGAATCAAAGTGGCCAGAGTAGGTGTCACTGTCACGTTCGACCTTCCAGGAAAGACTTTCAAGTTTTCATCATTGCCGTGATGTTAGGCACCAGCTTGTCATAGATGCCCTTTTTTGTGTTGAGGTAAATTCCCTCTACACCCCATTAATTAAGAGCTTTTATCACAAAAGAATGGGGGAATTTTATCAAGCTTTTTGCATCTCCTGAGATGATTGTATTTTTTTTTTCTTCATGGTGATAATATGGTGTGTTACATTTATAGATTTATATATACAGAACCATGTTTGCATCCCAGGAGGAAATCCCTTTTGATTATGGTGGACAATTCTTTCAATGTGCTGTTGAATTTGTTTCGTGGGTATTGTACTGAGGATTTTACATAAAGTCCATCAGGATATTGACCTGTATTTTTTTTTTTTCTTGTGAAGTCAATATCTAGTTTGAGTGTAAGGGTTATTCTGGCCTCATAATAAATTTGGATACCTCCCCTCCCTTTATGTTTTTGGAAGTTTTTTTTAAAAGATTGGTGTTAGTTCTTTCTTAAATGTTTGGTAGAATTGATCCATGAAGCGTGAAGTGCTGGGCTGTTTTTTGAGGGGAGACTCTTTATGACAGATTTAGCCTCCTTGTTATGGGTCGGTTGAAATTTTCTATTCTTTCATGATTCAGTCCTGGTAGGTTATACATATATAGGAACATATTTCTTCCAGTTTATCCAATTTGTTGGTTTATCGTTGCCCGTAGTGGTCTCTGATGGTCTTCTGTATTCCCGTGGTATCAGTTGTAATCTTCTATTTCATTTTTAATTTTATTCAATTGAGTCTTTCCCCCTTTTTCTTAAAGCTAAAGGTTTGTTTATTTTGTTTAACTTGTCAGAAAACCTACCTTTTCTTTTGTTGATCTTTTGTAGCATTTTCCTGGTTTCTATGTCATTATTTCTGCTCTACCCTTGTTATTTCCTCCCTGCTGTTAATTTTGGGCTTGGTTTGTTCTTTTAATCCTTTCTATTTTTGTTTTGTTTTTCTACTAAAGATTTTTGCTTTGGGGTTACCCTAGGCTTACCTAGGACAACTTATACTTAAAATAGCCTATTTCAACATGATAACAACTTAACCTTAACTTCACACAACTTTATACTTTTACCCCTTCCCTTGTTTCATGTTTCTGCTATCAGAATTTACATCATTTTTAATGTGTATCCCTGACATTTTATTTCAACGGTAAGTGTTATTAATAGTTTTGTCTTTTACCTTTGTTCTAGGGATATAATCGCTTTACACACCATCCTTTCAGTCCTTGAGAAGTCTGAATATGGCTGGGGTTTTTTGTACCATTGAATTTTGCTCTTTGAATGTTTTAGGCCATTTGTTTTCATTTAAAGATCTCTGGTTAGCAGTTTCTGTAAAGGCAGTTCTGGCGATAAGGAACTCTCTCAGCTTTTGTTCATCTGGAAAAGTTTTATTTCTTCCTCATTTTTCATAAAGCAACTTTGCTGGGTAAAGGAACTTTGGTCAGCAGTTTTTGTTTTGTTTTGTTTCTGCCTTCCGGCACTCTGTACATACCATTCCTCTGAGAAATCCTTTGACAGTCGTATTGACGTTGCTTCGTATGTGATGCTTTTCTTATCTCTTTCTGTTCTTAGAATTGTTTTGTCCTTTGATAGTTTGACTGTTGTTATCTCTTGGTGAACTCCTTTTTGGGTTGAAGTTTATAAAAAAAACCTCTATGCTTTTTGTACCTAGATGTTGGGATGATTCCCTAGATTAGAAAAGTTTTCAGCTTTCGCTTTTTAAAATATACTTTCTGCCCCTTTTTATCTTCCCTCTGCATTTTCTATTTGTGCAGGTGTGGTCTCTTGATGACGTCTCATAATTCTCATAGGAGTTCTTATTTATTTATTTTTTATTCTTTTGTCTCTTTGCCAATCTGACTGGATAATTTCAAATGTGGACCAGTAGTTGTTCGTCTACTAATTTCAAATTAATATTGAGTACATAGAGTGCTTGCTTTAAAACTTTTTGCTTCAAAGTTTATTTAGTGTTTCATTAGTTTACCCACCCTGCTCTCACTTGGTTACTGTTTGCGTGGAATATTCTGTTCTGTCCTTTCACTTACAACCTATTTGTGTCTTTGGAGCTAAAGTAACTCTTTTATAGGCATTATGGAGTTGGATCGTTTAAATTTTTCTTCTTTTTTTTTTTCCAGGCCGCGGCTGGGTTTGAACCTGCCACCTCCGGCATATGGGGCCAGCATCCTGCTCCTTTGAGCCATAGGTACCTCCTGGATCATTTAAATTTGTGTTCATTTTGCATTGGAGAATTTAATCCACTTATATTTAAAGTAAATACTGGTGAGGAGAGGGACTTCTATCATTTTGGTATTGGTTTTCGTCAGGCCTTATAGTTTTTGTCCTTCATTTTCTATGTTACTGTCCTCTTGTGTTGAACAGATTTATTTCTAGTGATATGTTTAAATTCCTTTCGCACTTTGATTTGTGTGTATTCTTTAGCTATATTCTTTATGGTTACCATGGCGATTGCATTTAACATCCCAGGTTATTATACTCTGATTTGAATTTATACCAGTTTGACTTTAATAACATATAAAATCTCTGCCCCATTACCAGATCCATCTGCACCCTTTTTATTTATTAATCTCACAAAACTACACTTTTGTACATCATACATCCTACACATAAACTAATAATATCTTTACACATTCATCTCTTAAATTCTGTAGGAAACAAAATGTGGAGTTAAAAACCAAAGTTCCAATAATACTAGATTTCCATTTAACAATTTTTCTTTTGAAAATCTATTGGTCTCTTAAATGGCCCAGGAAACAAAAAGTGGAGCTACTACACGCCATTGTAAAAATAATACCAGTGTGTGTATTTATTTATAATTGACATGTAATAATTTTTATATATTTATGGGTACAGTGTGATTTTTTTTTTTGTTTGCAGTTTTTGGCCAGGGCTGGGTTTGAACCCATTACCTCCAGTACGTGGGGCCTGCGCTCTACTCCTTTGAGCCGCAGGCACCGCCCTGATGTTTTTATTTACATGAATGTTATGGGAAGATTCAATCAAGTGAATTAACTTATTCATCACCTCAACAATTCATCTTTCTTTTTAGAGACAGAGTCTCACTTTGTTGCCCTCTGTAGAGAGCTGTGGAGTCATAGCTCACAGCAACCTCCAACTCCTGGACTTAGGCGATTCTCTTGCCTCAGCCTCCCAAGTAGCTGGAACTACAGGGGCCCACCACAACACCCAGCTACTATTCATCATTTCTTGTGGTATGTTAAAAATCTATTTTCACAATAACGTATATTAAAATTATACTAACTTTTAAATGGCCCATGTATTAACCTTTACTGAGACTTTTATTTTTTCCTATGGCTTTAAGTTACTGTCTGGGGTCCTATAAGACTCCCTTCAGTATTTGTATAGGGCAGGCCAAAGGGTAACAAACTTCCTCAGTTGGCCGGGTACAGTGGCTCATGCCTGTAAAACCAGCATTCTGGGAGGACAAGGTGGTAGATTGCTTGAGCTCAGGAGTTGGAGACCAGCCTGAGAAAAAGTGAGACCCTGTCTCTACTAAAAATAGAAAAATTACCCAGCCATTATGGCAGGTGCCTATAGTCCTAGCTACTCAGGAGTTGAGGCAGGAGGATTGCTCAAGCCCAAGTGTTTAAGGTTTGTGAGATGTGATGATGCCACAGCATTCTGCCCAGAGTGACAGAGTGATACTCTCACAAACAAACACTTTCCTCATCTTTTGTTCTCTGAAACATCTTCATTTCTTCTTTTTCAAAGAATCCATTTTGTCAGTTATAGAATCGTGGTTGAGAGTTTTTCTTTTGTTAGCACTTTGAATACATCAGCCCACTGGCTTCTGGCCTTCAAGTTTTCTGATATATTTAGCATTCAATAGTTGGATCGTAATGTGCCTTAGATTGAGTCTCTGTAACTTAATCTTACTTGGGGTTTATTTAGCTTTCCCCGGAAGTTGGCAAGGCTTCAATAGACTTCAGAGCTTCAAAATCATTGTATCAGTCATATACTGTTCATGGAATTGTTGTCTAGGTGGGGGACGGATTTCTGGTGCTTCCTGCACATGGCCTTGGATTTTGTTTGCTGGTATTTTGTTGAGGGCTTTCCATTTCTATTTGTAAGGGATATTGGTCTATGGTTTTCTTTTCTTGAGATGTTTTTGTTGGTTTTGGCATCAGAGTAATAATACTGTAGTCATAGAACAAGTTAGGACGTGTTTCCTATTTTTCTACTTTTGGAAGAATTTGTGAAGGACTGGTATTAATTCTTCCTTAAATATTTGGCAGAATTCGTCAGTAAGCCATCTGGTCCTAGGATTTTCTTTGTGGCAAGGTTTTTGATTATTAATGAAATCTCTTTGCTTATTAGAGTTCTACTTCTTCTTTCTGGGTTAGTTTTGGTAGATTGTATATTTCTCAAAATTTGTTCTTTTTATCTAGGTTGTCTAATTTATTAGTATATAATTATTCTCGAAATGTTTTAACATCTCCTTTAATTTTGAAGGATTATGTTGCTGGTTATAGAATTCTTGCTTGATGTTTTTTTTTTTTCTTATAGCACTTTGACTGTGCCACCGTGGCCTCCTGACTTCCACAGTTTCTAATAAGAATCAGCTGTTCATTTTTCTGAGAGCCCTTTGTACCTTATTAGTCACTTTTCTCTTGCTATTTTCAATACTCTCTTTTTCGTCTTTGATTTTAATGGTTTTATTATGATATGCTTAGGGGAATCTGTTTGAGTTTATTGTACCTGTTGAATTTCTTGAATATGTAAATTCATCTTTGACATCAAATTTGGGAAGTTTTTGTTCATAATTTCTTCACCTATTTATTCTTCTCTTTCTCTCCTTTCTCTCCCGGGATTTCGATAAGCATATGTTAGTATTTTGACAATGCCCCATGGGAAAACTCGTAGATTGTAGACCAGAAGGATCATTCAGCTGAGCACTCCTAGAACAACTGGGGAAGAGAGAGAGCCCAGACATACCTGCTAACATGTGGGGACCTTACCCAGAGTCATAGCTCAGGGAACACAGGGAGGAGGTGGTGAGTTGGATACAGGCAATGATCTGGAGCAGTGGAAATCTGATGAATTAGGCAAGTGATTGTGAAGTTCTGGGGTCAGCTGGCACCCTTACAGAGGCCCGGGATGGGCGGAAGCCTTTCCAGAGTTTTCAGTTGTTGGGGAAAACTGCACGTTAAGTGGAAAGCTTGGAAGAGAGGGCAGACTGGAACAGTATACAGCAACCGAATTTGAATGCTGGCTGGAGTGAATTTGCTGTAGGTTTGGTGACTGGAGAGGCAGCCGTACTGAGAAGGTCTTGCAGCCAGCAGGATGTCATTGTGGGAAGGTCTTGAGAAGGGTGTAGCAGGGGCTTAAAGCATGGCTGTCTTAATTTCACCTGCTGGGATCAGAACTCCAATCTTGGGTCTGGAAGAGGGACTCCCATACCCCATGGGAACTGGAGTCAGGGAGCACTGTGAGATTCTTATGAAGGATTCTTATGCATTTTAATATCCCAACCTGGGCTCAGTGCCCATAGCACAGTGGTTATGGCACCAGCCACATACACCGAAGTTGGTGGGTTCAAACCCAGGACAACTAACCAACAATGACAATTGCAACAAGCCTTGGGAACAGCTAGAGGGAAGAGCTCAGGGTCTGATCAGGTAGGTCCTGAGCAGGTGCACAGGCCTGGGCATGCACATGTGGCCTGCTAGCTTTCCAGAAATATGTCAGGGCTTTTCAAACCTCCCAGTGAACTCTCCTTCTCTGGTGTATCCTTTTAAATGTTTTGGCTAGTCTGTTGTTTGCCATCTTCCTCATCCAGCACTCCAGGCAGCCATGAAGTTAAAACAGTTGCCCCTACATTGTTTTCAACAAACATCCCCAGAGAAGGAGGCAAACTGAGTAAACTTCAAATCACGCCCAACACAGCCGGCCTTGAAAGTGAGGTTTTCCACAAACCTTCAGACAGGTCAAATATTGAGAATTTGGGGATGTGGCTTTGAAAGAGCTCTGGTTCTGATTTTCTTCTTTTTGTGACAGTCAAGCTGCCCTGGGATGATTTTTCAAGGTTACCTCTGAGCTGGAGAGGGAATAGGGCAAATGCCATAAAGCTCACTGTTTTTACTGAGATTCAGTTATTTTTTTTTCTCAAATGAATGCTCCCCAGGTTGCTGCAAGTTCTTGGTTAATTTCCAGAGTTGTGAAAAAAAAAAAGGCTCTGAGCATTTTTGTAAGCCTTCCTTGTTCCTTTCATGGAAGAGAGAATGTTCTGAGGTTCTTACTCTGCCACCATTGCTATATCACTCTGGTGATGGGTTTTACGTGGAAAAATGGAGAGGAAATGGAGACGGGTAGGGAGTGCAAAGGGGTTCAATTTTGTACAGAGAAGCAAAATTTGAGAAAGGCCTGGAGGTGGTGAGGTTGGAGCAGATGCCTCCAGGATGGTTAAATGGTTTCAGCACATGCTGAGGCCCCAAGAAAGGGGCCTGTCTGGGATGTCAGAGGGACAAGTGGTGGGTCAGTCAGTCTGGGGCGAGCAGGGCACCTATTGCTTTTTATTTCTGGCTCTTAACTCAGGGTCTGGACCTTGCAGTTGGCACATGTTGTCACTGTGAGATGTGAGACTCAGTCATGAGGGTTGGCTAGTGAAAAGCTTGGGTTTAAGGGGCCCAGAAGTCTGTGCGGGAAACCTGGGGCAGGAGGGAAGCCTTCCCAGAGGGGACGAGGCTATAATCCTGAGGGTCATTCTTCACACCACAGGCTCTGTCAGTGCAGCATCCACGGAGCGAAATAATGAACATGCAATTTTCCAGACAGTCTGATGTCCAGTGCAGATAGATGAAACATTCCCCCTTCCACCCTTAGTTTCTAAGAACTATGTAATGGTCTAATCTCTGAACCTTTTGCTGACCTTTGGGATTCCAAAGATTTCCCCCAAATGTTCTGATGTTTGTCTTTCTGTCTTCAGAACTTGCAACCCAAGCATTCTTTTTTCCATTAAATTAGAGTTTTTTTTTTATTAAATCATAGCTACGTACCTTAATATAATCATGGGGTACAACATGCTGGTTTTATATACAATTTGAAACATTTTCATCAAATTGGTCAAATAGCCTTCATGGCATTTTCTTAGTTATAGTGTTAAGACATTTATATTCTACACTTAGTAAATTTCACATGTACCCTTGTAAAATGCACCGTAGGTGTGGTCCCTCCAATTACTCTCCCTCCACCCATCCTCCCCCCTCACCCCTCCCCTCCTTCTCCCCTTTCCCCTTCTTCTTGGACTATAATTGAGTTATAGCTTTCATAAGAAAGCTATAAATTGGTTTTATAGTAGGGATGAGTACATTGGATTCTTTTTCTTTCATTCTTGAGATACTTTGCTAAGAAGAATATGTTCCAGCTCCATCCATGTAAACATGTAAGAGGCAAAGTCTCCATCTTTTTTTAAAGCTGCATAATATTCCATGGTGTACATATACCACAATTTATTAATCTATTCGTGGGTCGATGGGCACTTGGGCTTCTTCCATGACTTAGCAATTATGAATTGGGCTGCAGTGAACTTTCTGGTATAAATATCTTTGTTGTCATGTGATTTTTGGTCTTCTGGATATATGCCTAGTAGAGGAATTGTAGGATCAAATGGCAGGTCTATTTTTAGATTTCTAAGTGTTCTCCAAACATCTTTCTAAAAGCTAAGCATTGTCAATGCTCTCCTACCATCCCCTGGCTGGAGGTCAGAGCCCAGCTTGAACCTCACATTGACTAATAAGAACCTTCCAGAGGAATTCACAATGGCTGGAGCTGGACAGGGTAAGAGAAAGCTCACTGATTAAGACAAAAGGGCAGCACAGAACTGTAGCCCACGTACGGCAGGCTTGGCTAAGGCCATGTGATCGATCAGAATACAATTTGGGCTTGAACTTGGATCTTCTGGGTTCCGCTTAAGTGTCCTCCTTACCTTTTCAGGCCAATCTTTAAACATGTTTTTATTTCAAGACAAAATGAAGCCCAAAGCTGCCCATATACCAAGGCTTGTAATAACTTTCAAACACGCAGCCTTATCTCAGGGCTCAGTTCCCCAGGACAATGGGGTTAGGTGTCCCTCCCAGGCACTGCAGCTACCACGGGGCGGGGTGGTCGGGGAGCCAGAGGGCTCTGAGCTCGAGCAGGTCTTTCCTCCCCCTCGTCCTCCTCCTGGTCTGGTTCTCAGAGAGCAGGATGGAGGGAACTTTGCCTCTCTCATCAAAGCAAACGTTTTTGTAGGAGATGCTGTCAGAATAGAAAAGTAGATAATTCCCTCTTCTTTAGCACTGAGGAGACAAATGGTGTTGGCTCATCTGTGCATTTAACTCAGGCTTCCGTGGGAGGAGAGTGGGAGGGAGAGGGTTGAATGAGAGCAGTGTGAAGAGTGGCCGTCCCACCCCCACTCCTCTGGGGGGCAAGTGCAGGAAGAAGGGAACCCCTCCCTTTCCTCCTCAGCCTACTTCAGAGCAGGCCTCTCGCTGTGTCAGCTTTGGCTCAGCAGGGTGTGGCTCTAGCATCTGAATCTTTATATTTTGTATGAAGTGACTTCTGAATGCAAACCACCATTCTGTTAGTGTTTCACCAAAGCAGCAGAATCTATTCCAACACGTGCTGGATGTTCTCAAAGGTTGTTGACACCAATGCTCGTCTTCTGTAAAGCCATCAAGGCAGATGCACCGTGGTGCCCCACAGATCCGTGAACGTGTGTCAAGGGTCTGTTTTCTTCTTTTGTTTACAAAGACGATTTCCCCCCTCTTTTTCTGATATATAAAGAAGGGTGTAAAAATGTTATCCAGAAATCTAACATGTAATGCTCTTATTATCTCCTGGATGATAAACATGCCCCTCGATCTGAATGTTCACCCACATAGGTTCTAAAGGGGCTTTGCTCTGTCTGGAGATGCTGAGTGGCCAGTGCTTGTGGCCAAAATTTGATAATAGGTCTAGGAAAACAGAGACAGGACCCAGGCCATTGATAAATCATCACGAAGGGATGTTTGCTGGTGGCAACAAACTGATGGAAGGATGCGCTGGTTATGTGTGTGTGTGAGGAGGTCTTGGTTAATATTTTCTGTTTCTGGTGGCACAGTGAGGGCCAGGAGTCTCAGTCCTTTGTCACAGAACAAGGCAGTGACAAGGTGTGCGCTGCGCTTAATTTGCAGAGCTTGTAAAATTCAGCAAACAAGAATTGACAGAAACATCCAATTTTACCTTGGGGACAACATGCAAATTATATTCCAGTGTTTCTCTTCATCTCCAAAGATTGTCGCAGGGAGGGCTGGGCACTCAGGCAGAGCTACCGAGGGCAGAGATGTGGGAGAGAGCGGCCAGCCCGGTCCCTGGGCCAGGAGGGAGTGGAGGCCCCACCACCCTCCCCCCAAGGACAACAGTGTGCAGGGGTGCAGGGACAGGGGAGGGCACACTTGTTGGGTTATTTGTTTTTATTTTTGGCTGAAAGCCAGCATAAGCTATGAATTCTAAAGAGAATTCCAAGCATGAAGAAGGCACTGTTCCTAGACAGAGTCTGGCGGGCTGCGTGCGGGCGAGGCCCAGCTTGCAGACTGTTTCAAAAGTTTTCACATTAGCTGTCAAATACAAAAAAGAAAAAAGAAGACAACTACAAGATTTCACAAAAAACTACAAGATTTCACATCAACCCACTGTGGTATATATACACCATGGAGTACTATTCAGTCATAAAAAGATGGAGACTTCTCATCTTTTTTTTTTTTTTTTAGATTTTAAAAATTATTTATTTAACAACTGGTACCACAAAGTGTTATCTATATGCTGAAAGAACAGATACATAGCTGACTTCAAAGGACCTATAATAAATTGGTAAAAAATATACAGACACACTTAATTTCCTAGGCAATTAAACAATACTTCCACATTGGAACACCATCTAATTCAAATCGCTGAGGTCAAATCAACATAAGTTTAACAAAAACAAAGGGCAGATGTGGTGGTTCCCACCCTGTAATCCTAGCACTCTGGGACGCTGAGGTGGGTGAATTGCCTGAGCTCAGGAGTTTGAGACCAGTCCGAGCAAGAAGAGATCCCGTCTCTAAAAAAAAAAAAAAAGCCAGGCATTGTGACAGGCACCTGTAGTCCCAGCCACCGGAGTGGCTGATGTAACAGAATAAGTTTAAGCCCAAGAGTTGGAGGTTGCTGTGAGGTATGACACCGTGGAACTCTACCCAAGATGACACAGTGAGACTGTCTCCAAAAAAAAAAAAAAAAAAGGAATTTAACAAAAATAAAGAAGTATCTGACTTTACGTCTTTTATGGTAACCTGGATGGATTTGAAGAACATTCTCTTAGTAAAGTATCACAAGAATGGAAAAGCAAGCATCTGGTATACTCAATACTAATATGAAGCCAGCAGACCAGCCCACATGAAGGAAAAACTTGTTTTAATTCAAGTTGGGGGGAGGCAGGACGGGGACTGGTGAGCTCCCACCTAACAGGCACAATGTGGGGGTACACGGCACCCCTCCTGGTGCGGGGCACAACTACAACAGGGACCTCACCTAACAAATGTAAACAGTGTAACCTAATCATTTGTACCCTCATATTAATCTGAAATAAAGAAATAAAAATACATGCCAAAAAAAATTAAAACAACAACAACAACAACCTTCCTGACTTCTACAAAGAAGTGGGAATTTCTGTCAATTTTGAGCTTAGTCTCAGTGACGTGATGGCCTGCAGTGGCCCTCAGAGGCTCCCGCCATCCCCCAGACAGGACACGGGCAGGACAGTCTGCCCAGGCACCAGTGCTGCTGCCCCCCACCGGCCTTCTTCACCCCCTCATGCCGTCTTACTCTGTAGGTCTTTGAATTTTTGCCTTCTGTCGTTAGTGGTATAGATTAAAGATATTTTGGAAAAACAGTTTGTGATGTTAATTAGTTGTAGTCTTTTAGGACAGACTCCAAAGTACGCCGCTAAGACGTGTCAGTGAGAGTTCCAGCACTGTGGCAGAGCCTGAATCTTCTGCGGGGAGCCCAAGGTCACGTCTCAGCAGCTCCTGCTGCTCAGAGCCAGGTCATGCTGTTAGCTCAAAAGTGGGAGTGGGGACAGGTCACCATTCTCTCTTTTTTTTTTGAGACAGAGCCTCAAGCTGTCACCCTGGGTAGTGTTGTGGCATCACAGCTCACAGCAACCTCCAATTCCTGGGCTCAGGTGATTCTCCTGCCTCTGCCTCCCACATAGCTGGGACTATAGGTGCCCACCATAACGCCTGGCTTTTTTTTTTTTTTTTGCAGTTTTGGCCAGGGCTGGGTTTGAACCTGCCACCTCTGGCATATGGGGTCAGCGCCTTACTCCTTTGAGCCACAGGTGCTGCCCCGCCCGTCTATTTTTTTTTGGTTGCAGCTATTGTTGTTTGGCGGCCCGGGCTAGATTCAAACCCGCCAGCTCAGGTGTATGTGGCTGGCGCCTTAGCCTCTTGAGCCACAGTTGCCAAACCAAGGTCACTGTTCTTGTTTTATAGATAAGGAAACTGAGGTTCAGAGAGGTAAGGTTGTTCCCTGCAGGTCCCTCAGCAGGATAATAGCAGCTGTTTGTGGTCTCCGGTCAGGCTTCTCTCTTCATGATAACCCACCCTCAACCTGTGATGTTATTTATCTAATATTTTTCTTTAAGTTGAATGCACCCACAAAGCAGCTCATTTGTATTCCTTTGTAATGGTGTACAATTCTCTCTTTTGTACTGGAAATTTACATAATTTGCCATGAATTGGCAACGCTCACTGTGTTGTGGGTGACCCTTCAGGCATCCGCGTCCTCTCATAGTCCCTCATTCTCTTTCCTCCTCTCCCCCCACCCCCTATCTGGATTCACCGAGACAGACAGTGACAGCGATAGTAGCTGGCAAAGCCCCAGGGGACAGGGTTCATTATAGACAGAAAAAAAGTTCGGTGTGTGTGCTTTGGGGCTTTGGAGGGAGTCTTCTTGTGAGATGCATCCAGCTGCCAACAGCTCTTTTTCTGAGGACAGGGCTAGGTGTGATCTGGAGGGAGTCTCATTCCCTGGAAGCTGAGTGCACGTCTCGACTCTTATAGACCACTTTAGGTGTGGGGCTTGTGGAGGTTAAGGAGGCACCAATCTGAGCCACTTCTGTGCACCTGCTGTGACAGGCGTGGGGCTGGGGGCTGTGGTGGCTGATGTAGAAAAGGCCGGCACTGTGCCTCAGGCTGGGGAACAGCATTCATAGAGGTGGAGACCAGAGTTCCTGGTGACAGGCCAGAGAACGGGGAGGTTGGGGGCTGAGCCATGGAAGTAACAGGGCTGATGGGAAGAACTCAGAGGGAGCAGATGCCTGCAGAGGCAATTTGTCAAAACGTTCAGCCTGCACTTGGTAGGAACCCAGCTTGCAGGGTCTCAAGCCAGGAGACATCCACGGAAAAGTCCAGAATGTGTGGCTTTGGGACAGCTGGTGCTGATGCTCAAACAGGGCCCCCAGGACTCCATGGCGGCTCAGCCTCCTTTGTGCTGTTTTCACTCCCAGGGCATCCCTCAGCTCGCTACCCGGGAGATGTGCTTTTTCTCAGTAGTAGCCAAAGAGCTGGAGCCCAGTGATCAGCTCTCACTGCCCACTTGGGCCACTATCTCTTCCCAAGCCAGTGACCTTTGGCAGGGGGACATAGGGCCTGGATCAAGCAGCCTGGCCACACACCTCTGTGTGGTCCACATCAGGGGAAAGGCAGACTTCTAAAGTTGTGCTGGCTGGGCACGGGGAGGGTGACACTTCATCAGGAAATCTGCTTCCAGAAGAAGACCTGGGTTCACTGGGCCACTGCAGAAAGACAGACGTCCTTTCTCAGATAGCAGGAAGGGAGTAGGGAGGGAGACCATGCTCAGATTAGCCAGGGCTGGACCATAGTCTAGGCAGGCACCTGGAGGTGACGTGAGGTCCAGGGAGGGCCTGGGGACTGAGGTGAACTTGGGAGGGTCTTGACCAGGCGCCAAGTTCATAAGGTGCCACTCTGAGTTCCCTTCTCTCCATGAACATGAGAAGAGCCAGCTACCTGGTGAGGCTGGCCATCCTGGGCTGGACAGTCCTTGGGTGGCGGGGCCTGGGTGGTGTCCAGAGCCGAGCTGCAGACAGTAGGAGACCCACAAAGGGGAGTTCCCAGAGGGGCACTCGTGTCCGAGGAAATCCTCCTGGAGGTGCTGCCTAGAGTGGGATCCTCTGGGGTCTCAAGGGACAAGTGTCCTGCAGAAGGAGATGGGCCCAGTGGGAGCTGTGTGGGAGGAGGGGTGGAGCCGGGCAGGCGGACAGAAGGGACGTGGTCATCCCAGGACAGTGCTCCCTGCAGGGAGGAGACA
>CAUYQV010075643.1:0-20536 GCA_963574575.1 Galagoides demidoff | reverse complement strand
TGTACATTAATGCAATCATGGGGTACAGTGTGCTGTTTTCATATACATTTTGAAATACTCTCATCAAACTGGTCAACATAACCTTCATGTCATTCTCTTAGTCATTAAGTTAAGACATTCATACTCTGCTTTTAGAAAGATTCACTTGTACCCTTGTAAAATAAACCATAGAGGTGACCCCACCAATCTCCCTCCCTCCCCCCATCCACCCCCCTGAGCTTCCCCTCCCATATTCTAAGGCTATAATTAGGTTATGACATTCCTATAAAAGCTATGAATTAGTCTCATAGTAGGGCTATGTACATTGGATACTTTTTCTTCCATTCTTGAGATACTTTGCTAAGAAGAACATTTTCCAATTCCATCCATATAAACATAAAGGAGGTAAAGTCTCCATCCTTCTTTAGGGCTGCACAATATGCTTAATGTTAATAAACCTCTCCCTCACTTCTAAACTGAAACAAAATGTGAGGTCTACAAAGAAGAAAGAAGTCAATAGGACAGCTTTGCTTCTGGGTATGAGTGATGGGAATGAAAACAAAATGTGAAAATCCTCAGGGGCTGAGAGCAAGAAGGCCCATGCAGATCATCAGTGTAACAGACGTTGAGTGATCCCTGGGTCCATCTCTGACGCTCCAGTGGAAATGGTTGCGTAAGGCCATGGTTGAAAGAGTGGACACAGCATAGCTAGTAGCTGATTGTAAAGTCTATAAATAAGGGAAAGGGTTAAAGAAGGTAAATGGGGGCATTTTTTTTTTCTGAGTGTTTCACCCTGCCAGTAAGTAGAGTTAGGAAAAGAGAAACTGCTATTTTCTTTTTTTTTTTAATTTCTTATAGCATAACTATGTACATTAATGCAATCATGGGGTACAGTGTGTTGTTTTCATATACATTTTGAAATACTCCCATCAAACTGGTTAACATAACCTTCATGTCATTTTCTTAGTTATTGAGTTAAGACATTCATACTCTGCTTTTAGAAAGATTCACTTGTACCCTTGTAAGTATAGATAATTTACCTGCCCAAACGTCTGGCTTACCAAACAATAGTTTATCAAGATCAGTTTCCAGATTCTCAACCTTCTGTGTACCCTCATATTAAGCTATTAATTTACAAACTTCATCCAATTCCTGCTAGTCAGTGCCATGAAAGACCTGTGAACCCATGTCCTAGTACCTGATTTTTTTTTCTCCTGATATGCTTCTGTAATATAATTTTTTTGCATTCTTGTTGTTTTTATTGTTTTGTTTTTAATGCTGAGTTTAATAATGCAGTTTTTAATCCCTGGCTAGAGTCTGGACAATTCGTCTTGTTAAGTGGATGATAAAGTCTGTATCCTAACACTTCCTTAGTGGGCTTTCAACTCCTGGGCACTGTTCACCTTCCCTAATCACTCCAGAGTCAGGTTCCAGGCAACTAGGGACAGTTCTGATGGCCTGGAGCTCAGAAAATTACTCAACTTACCCAAGCTGCAGGAAGCCAACACAGCCTAGCCAGCCCCATCCTGTTTGCTATACCTAAGCTGCAATGTACAGCTCTAGCTTTCTACCACCCTGTTATTGAGACTTAACCTCCTGGCTAACCCTGCATAGCAGACTTCTCTCCTTTGCAGTTGTAAGTAACACAAAATTCTTCCTTTCATCTATCTGAGTATCGTTACAGTTCTTGGTACAATTACCTTAATAAACTTAGCTTTTTTCAGCAACAGGTTATTCTCATGCCTTTTTCAGAAGCTGATGGCAAATACATCTCTCCTCCAAATCACATTGCTCATGGCTGGAACTCTGTTAACTGATTGAGAGTAGATTATACTTGCTCTGTATTTCTTGATTCTTCTATTCTCTAAATGCAATCGTTTCCCCTATAGAAAAGGCATAACCTGAATTTCTAAGCCACTTGATCCCTAATTTAATGTACCACAAAACGTAGCCCATTATGAGCCTAGATCTTTAGAAAATATTGTTTAATTGTATTTAAGGTACTGTTAAAATGTTTCATAGATTTAGAAATTTAAAACACAAGCACTAAGACACCAAGAAAATATTTATTGCCAAACTCTATATGTGAATTTAAGGGAGGGAAAGCTTCACTTAGAGCTCACAAAGCATGAGGCTCTGTGGGAGGCATTTTCCTGTGCTTTATCTAATCATCACTACAATCCAAAAATTATTGTCATTTACCTGAATTACAGATAAGGAAAATAAATCTCAGGGAAGAGTCTGTGGCTTTTTTGAGCAGGTTTTAAATCCTCTCATTAACATTCACGTCTCTTTTCTTTCATTGAGTGCCTGCTCTAGGTCAGCACCGTGCTCTCCCCTGTCTGCAGGACAGATATTATCTCTCCTTGACATCAGAGGAAATAACTTTCTAGGTAGGTAAAGTCAGAGGGGTCTTCAGAGCAACCTAATGGATTCTAAAGCCGTTCCCCGGTCATCACTCCCTGTCATATTTGGAACAACATGTAAAAGCATCTTCCTTCAACCTCATGCAGCTCAAAAGAAAAAAGCAAAGCGTAGGACCATCTTCAGTCCAGGTGTTCAAGAAATTCTGATTTTCCAGCAGCTATTTTATAACTCAAGAGTTCTTTTGCTTTTGTTTGCAGCCTTTACATTTTCTTTTCCATTAAAGAGCTAAATCTGTTTCCCTTTCCTGAGATTTAACTTCAAACCCTGGTTCTACTTGTGCTTCATTTTCCCTACGTCCCCATGGGAAATAATACCGACACCTTAACGTAGAGAAATGGTCATGCATAGAGAATGATCTTCTATTTTCAAAGGTTAGCATGTTAGGGGATAAACTTGTTCTGCTTTCTAGGAGTAGCAACAATTAAGTGCAGAAAAGATACAAACAGAAAACAAGCGACATCAGTTGCTTCGATGGCTTTAGTCACTGACCATCTAAATTTCACCTTCATCTGTGATTGTAATATACGGAGAACACTGAATTGGCGGCACTGTCGGTAATTGAAATTCACCCATGTGTGATGATATAGCTTTTAGAAGATTCGGGAGTTCTTGTACAAACGTTGAATATGTCCCCATTAAAATGTGACTAATACTTAAAAAGGAATGAGGTCATTTTTCAATACTGAGCAAGAAACATTGTTCAGTCAAAGGGGCACATTTCCACACTAAGGGAACGATAAATACAAAAATATAAATCAATAAAACACACTGACATCTTCACATTAAAGAAAGGATAACATTTCAGAAAGTTTTATGTGAGAGAGCATCGTCTTGCTTAACACAGAGTGCGATTGCTGAGTGACACCCATACCTCTACCACTACCACACAAGCAAAGTTTAAAAGTCTATTCTACTCAGTTCATGAGGATGAAACTAAAGATCACCTAATACATATAATTGGACTTTACCAGGACAATTAAGACTACAATGAACTTTCCCTTCTCTTAATCCATAGTTGTATGGCTTGCAAAATTTATTTGGCTATCAAATATGCACTGGGACTTCCAATACATCATTATTTTTGCCTTTTTTTGTTCAAGGTGTTTTTTCTTCTATCATCTGCCAAAATAAATTTAATGATATCTTTAAAGGTACCAAACTTTCATTGGTAGATTTGTAGGGGAAATAACTTTTATGAGTATAGAAAAAATAAAGAACTTTTGCCTATTATTAATTTTTTTAAAAACTTAGCTTTTCTTTAATCTTTAAAATAGTTCTTAAAAATCTTATTTCTTTTATAAATCTAGTATATTTCTAAAATCATTTATTAGCAGGCTTTTAAACTGCTATATCAATTTCTTTAAACATATTACATTAAATGTATAAGTATAATCAACCTTTTTTAAATTAAATCCTAGCTGTATATGTTAATGCAATCACAGGGTACAATATGCTGGCTTTACACATAATTTGAAATATTTTCATCAAACTGGTTAACATAGCCTTCATCACATTTTCTTAGTTATTGTGTTAAAATATTTATAGTCTACCCTTAGTAGATTTAACATGTACCCTTGTAAAAATTCACCATAGGTGTGGTCCCACCAATTACCCTCCCTTCACCCAACCTCCCCCTCCTTTCCCTCTCCTTGTTCCCCTTATGATCAACCTTTTTAAAGGTACTTCCATTGCCTACCTAACAAAATCTTCCCCTAATATTCAAGTAATTCTTATAAATGCCATCAATTACACTTATATATATTATGACTTCATCCCTCTTAGCATTTCAATATGATTTACATTAATGAAAGTGCCCTATAGCTTATAAAGTCACTAGTGTAAGTCAGTTAACCAAGTATATATGGTATTTCGAATTGATATCACAAAATTAGTCTGCTAGATAGTCTAATATGCCAAAACATTCTTAATTACTACATTTATGCAATTAAATGCATACCAACTATACTTGAAATTAAAAGAAAATATAAAGACTAAAATTTTCCCCAGTGTACTGGGAAAACTGAATAGCCACATGTAAAAGACTGAAACAGGATCTGTGCCTCTCACCACTCACAAAAGTTAATTCATGATGGATAAAAGACTTAAACCTAAGGCATAAAACTCTAAGAGTCCTGGAAGAAAATGTTGGAAAAACTCTTATAGATATCTGCCTAGGCAAAGAATTCATGAAAAAGACCCAAAAAACAATCACAGCAACAACAAAAATAAGTAAGTGAGACCTGATCAAATGGAAAAACTTCTGCACAGCCAAGAGTACAATCAAAAAAGAAAATAGATAACCCACAGAATGGGAGAAAATATTTGCATGCTATACATCTGATAAAGGAATGATAATCAGAATCTACAAAGATTCTGATTTGCTAAAGCAAATTAGCAAAAATCAACCAAACAACCTCATTAAAAAGTGGGCAAAAGGTATGAACAGAAACTTTGCCAATGAAGATATACTAAAGGCCAACAAAAACTCATGAAAAAATGCTCAACATCTTTAATCATTAGGGAAATGCAAATCAAATGTAAATCAAAATCTCATTACAAAATGTAATAAGATATCATTTAATTCCAACAAAAAATGCCTTATAATAAAAACCTCAAAACAACATATGCTGGAGTGGATGCAGAGATACTCTTATACATTGTTGGTGGGACTGCAGATTAGTACAACTTTCATAGAAAACTATATGGAGATATCTCAAAGAACTGAAAGCAGACCTACCTACCATTTGATCCAAGAGAAAAAGGTCATTTTATAAAAAGGACACCTTCACTCGAATATCTATAACAACACAATTCACAATTACAAAGACATGGAAGCAGCCCAAGTGACCACCAATACACAAATGAATTAATAAAATGTGGTATATGCATACCATGGAGTACTACTAAGCCATAAAAAGTGGCAATCTAGTATCTTTTGTAACATGTGGATGGAATTGGAAACCATTCTTCTAAGTGAAACATTACAAGAATGGAGAAACAAACACATATATTCAATACCAAATTAGAACTAATTGATCAACATTTAAGTGCACATATGGAAGTAAATTGTACTGAAAATCGAACTGGGGAACGGGGAAGGGAGGAGGATAAATTCACACCTATTGGGTACAGTGCACACTACGTAGGTAAACTGCACACTTACAATTGTGAATATATCTGTTAAAAAAAAACAAAGTATGTAAATGAAACATGTATACCCCCTAATATTCTGAAATTTTTTTTAAAAATGAAGATTTTCTTTACCACCTTCACTATTTATGTTCTTAATCACAATCTCAAGGTGAAGAAAGCATTTACCAAAAACTTCATCATATTCAATAATCTGGAATAACTTGATAATCAAAGGCTGCAGACCTCAAAGGCAACCTGCCCCACAGAAATCATCTCAGCCCTTTATGTAGTTGCTTTGACCACAAAGACACCATGCACTCCCTCAGTGCTGAAACTGAATTTACCTCAGTTTATATTTAAACATTGATATATGGAATTTCCACTATGGTTATAGCTAACTTATTTCAATACTTTAATTTCATTTATATTTCTTTTCTTAACATAATTAAGGGTATCCACTTCTGTTGCTAAACTCACTGTAATGGAATTCTATAGAATGCTGGGTACATAATTGTTAATATCTTTGAACTGGACAGAATTTTATATTTATATATGTATTTTTTTTTTAATTTTTCATCTGGGAAAGAGAATTATCACAACCACTAAAAGGAAATCCAGTTGGCGTCTGCTGGTTTTAAATCTTTGTCAGCTAATGGCAACTCTTGGGAGACTAGAAGCCTCTTGAAGGCAAGTTAAATGTGTTTTCTTCCTTGTTTCCCTAAGTACTTTACATATAAAGGGTTTTTATATGGTTCTGTTAATTAGACTAAGGATTCTTTTGTAGTAAAAGGTTGCTGGAGTGTGATCTGGCTAAATACAGAAGAACCTCTGTAAGTTGACCACACAAGGGGCTGTAATAAACCGTTCAACATGCACAGGTGTTTAACATAAGGAACTAGGCCTACTGTGCTAATAGGTACGTGTGGTGCAAGTCCAGTCTATGAAAATCAGATCCATTTAAAGGGATGGTCAATGTGGGGAGGTGGTTCACTATGGAGGTTCTACTGTATTACCAAACACTGTTTTTTTAGGTAAATGATAAAAATATAATGGGTCAAAACCAAATAGGATTGGATGGCAAATAACAGTATCTTGTATCTTGTTAGGCACTTTTTGCCTTTTGTCAAAAATAGGGACAAGCTATTGAGAAGAGCTTATAGGTCTGGGAACAGTCTTTTTCCCCTTCATTGGAAATTTTGCAGACTTTTAAGTATTAATTTTTTATTTATAGATTTGCAAAATATTCATCTAAAGATTTCCCCTTTTATGAGCCTTAGGTGAGTTCAACATTAATTAGTAGTAATATTTACTTTTCAGAATTTTATGTTCTAATTTATTTATAGCTAAATGAGCTTTCTCTGCTTATTAAACCATATATTTATAATTACATAATACAGATAACGATTTCTTTGACTTGAAGGTCAAAGACCTGTCTTGACATAAAGGCAAATTGGCCAAAAATGAGTATTCCAAACCACTAGTTTACTTATCGATAACCTCTTGGCAACGTACGTTGATTTTACCACTTATGAAATGCATCTTAAAGCAATTTTGTCCACTAACATATATTTTATTTAAGTGATACTTATTTCACCTTTTCAAGGTTAGAAATTCAAGTCCCCAGGTATATCTGAAACATCTCCTCACTCTAAAGTTTTCAAATTTTCCCAGTCATAGATGGAAATTAGGGAAATTTAAGGATATCTTCCAGCAAGCATATTAAAATTTCCTCATAACTTCTAAAATTAAAATATCTCAATTGAAATGTCTTTTGTTTTCTGTATTTACAAGGATTCTGAAAAGTCAATAGGACAAACGAGCATATCACAACATTTTCTCCACATCTACAAAATTTAGAAAAAACATGAAATTTTTCTGGTATCAATCAACAATAAGTTAGAGTATACTTTAAAATAACTCAAAGAATGAAATTAAAATGTTCCTAATGCAAAGAAATGATGAATGACTGAGGTGTTGGACATCCCAGTTACCCTGACTTGATTAATCACTTTGTATAGCTGTATCAAAACATCACATGCACCCTATAAATATATACAACTATTATGCACCCATAATTAATAATTAACAACTTTTTAAATGAAATGGCTACAGAAATTTATAGGCTAATTTAGCACTGGAAATGAATCTCAATCTTTGCCCCTCTATCAATTCCCATTTGGTTCATAATAGATATTTTCAAATAGGCTTGTAACCCCATTTGGAATTGGAGATTCTGGATAAACCTGCTCTGGCTCTCATAATAAACCCAAATTCCTACTAATAGCAGATTTCATTTTACATAGCCATAACCACAGTTTGGGAGCTTTGCCACCTTGTAAGGTTTTGGAGCACATAAGCCAGATGCTCCCACAGATAAAGTGCTGAGTGGGCTGGCTCTGACAGCAGAAAGGAAACTTATCTTCGTTCATAGCATATCCTGCTGACTCTAAATAAGTCCTAGTTGGCATTCCAACAATCACACTTGCAGTTGGAATATCACCAACTAGAGGCTTGTCCCACTACCTAAGTCCTACTCTCTCCATCCCTTTCCATTCTCTAGAGAGTGTGTGTGTGTGTATTTCCACATCTTGTATGCCAAATGCATGGAAAATTCTTTCTCAAGTTTGTAAGACACACAGCTGACTAGAACCCAAGTCTTGTAAAATCCCAACTCTATTTATCACCTTCAGCTTCTATAAGGTTCCCAGTTCATCACAGGTAGTCAAATCCAAGAAACAGGACCAGACCAATAAATACTTCCTTACTGCTCCAAATGCTACCGTAATCTTTTAGAGAGTGCAACAATATATCCCAGTTTGCCAGAGGCTGCCTCTATCCTGAATAGGGTGAATTAATAAATGTGACATTCAAGTTCTTTATGTAGATACTTCTATAGTTCTTTCTAGTCGGTGACTTTTGTCTTTCCCCAATATTACTACTCATACAATAAATACATATACACTAGAAGTAAAGGTTTGTTGTTCTGTAAGCTTTTGCATAGCCCATAAGATAATTTCTTTATGCACATCCTATATGATATTTTCATACTTTCCTTATAACTAATGCTTAGCTTGCCTAGTCTGTGGAAGTGCTTTGCCTCTGTCATTCCCTGGCAAGTGAGTTGCACCCGTAATGGCTAAGTGGCTGGCCCTGGACTGAAAACTCTGTAGCCATTCTTCTCTCAACATCAAGTGGAACAGCATCCAAAGTTCTGCAAATGAAAATGAGTATAAATCAGAACTAAATTCCAGACTAATTCTTCAGTAATACCACATCACAGGTGCCAACACTCAATTAAGTAAAAAAAAAATACTAAGCAGCCAATCCCCAACAACTAGCAAATCATTTGTATTTTTCTACAATAAATCCTCAATGTGATTATTATATTTCACCTTGATTTAAGATGACAACTTCTGCATTCCCTAAACATTAATTATAGCTGGATTTTCCTCTTCTCTGTGATAGCAAATAGGTAATTAGATGATCAATTCCAGCATCCTGCCACTTATCTCATTGGGGGCATTTAAAACAATTAGCTCATCTATTTGTTCCCTTTAAAGAATACCAAGGACGGCTCCCTGTGTCTGTTTGGAGGAAATATCACTAAAAGTGCCAAATGTGGGAAATAAAGTGCAGTGTAGCACATAATGGGGTACAATTCACAGCCAACAAAATTTGAGATCTGAGGGAATCCTCAAATGGTTCTGATGCTTCTGTCCAAAATTCCCTCCCAGGTGCAGGATTCAGAAGACTAAGAAAAAAACATACTGATAAAAAAATAAACTTTTCTTTATTAATTTACCATTTAAATTCTTTGTTTATTGTTTAAGGCCAGTACTTTTTGCCATAGGGCCTTGACAAGATAATGAAACACGAAAACATATATTAGAAAAACTAAGAACATTTAGTTCTTAGTTTTCTAAGACATGAAGACTACTTTTTAAGAAAATTACAGAATCTGCCTCCTTCCCATCCATATTTATTCTGAGCAAAGATTTGCAGATAATTCAGCCAGGATATTTTTAATGATAATGATACCTGGTGAAGAAAGTACTAGATAATAAGAACAAATATCTTGGGTCTAGGTTGAAATAAATTTTTTAAAATTTGGTTTTTGTTGCTACATCTTTATATAAACTGGAATATTTACAAGGATTTTTAAGGCATGGAGTTTCATGGGATACAGATGGAGAGCCAGTAACTTCGATTTTAAAATTGGCTTTACTTTTTTTTAAACCATCTTTAATTGCTAAGGGACCTACATAGAAATTGTCTTACTTGAAAAAAACCTTTCTTTTTCCTGATTTCATTGATGTAGAAGTTAAAAGCTTCTACCTTTCCTCCCAGGTCAGTACATCAACTGAAAATACTTTTAAAGAGGACAGAGGCACACAGCAATTCATTTTTTACAGTTGTAGAAAAGGATGTGCTCTGGGGGGAAAAATATACCCTCACAAAGTTTTACAAAGGTGGGGGAAAAGATGCCTTGTGTACAGCCTAATAACTGAGTCAGTGCTGAATCTACCCGACTGATGGCCTTCACGGTGTAATTTAGGAAGTTCTGGAAAGACCTCTTTGCCTGGAAATACTCCTTCCCCACAAGTCAGGACCTTAACCTTGTAGAATTTTGAATGATGTGGGACTTCAGAAACCTTGTAAAGTAAAACATATTGAACTATTAACAACATAACATCCAAACTGTTATTTATGTTCCAGCTTAACAGCTACTGAAGAGGGGAAGTCTTTGTGGTAACTAAGACGTAAGATTGGAGGGAAGAAATAAAATCCCAAGAGGAAAAGTAAAAACCTAAAATAAAATCTGTGCCACTTTACCATCTTGTTCTAGGACTCCTCGAGGGCAATACTATTAAAATTCCTGAAAGGAGTTATTTGGTTGATTTCTGGGTTTCCGCATCCAGTTTCTTACTGGATCCTAATTAGACGATGGGGACCGTCTCATACTTGCCATCAATCCTTTACCTATCTTGGCCGTGGAAATAGAACAGAGTGAAGTGAACAGACAGGTGCTTCAATATGAAGCTGACTGGGTTTAAGCCTCTCTGCATTTCTATCTGTATGACTCAGAGCAGTCATTTAACCTCTCTAATGTTTAATTATTTAATTTGTAAATAATGATTGTGGGATTTGACACCCTTGTGCCGAGTACTTAGCACACACAAAGCGATCAAGAAATAGTAATTAATACTTAGAAGTAGCAGACAAGATTTGCTTGCATGGAAATTTTAGAAATGTATCTTTCCTTCAAATAATTCAGAATAAAACTATATACCTTTTATTCCTATTCCTATAGGTCAAAGTTTATAGTCTCAGTATCAGGTTCAGAGTTATAGTGAAGTAAGTAGCAGGTGGACAGATTCCTTGAACTAAAGGAACAGTTGGAGATTTATTTAACCCAGAATTTTTAATTAAAACTATCATTGAACAGAGAGTAGGGAAAAAATGTGGTTTGAAGTTATCAAATGAACAGGAATAATTGAAGACTTAAGAGTATGCCTCTACAAATTTTAGGATGCTGTCCCATAACTGTGTTCGTTAGGCTGCCCTCTGCACTAATTTTAATTGGTAGAATCTACCAGCCTGGGCTGGGCACAGTGGCTCATGCTGTAATCCCAGCACTCTGAGAGGCCGAGACAGGTGGATTTCCCTGAGCTTACAGGTTGGAGATGAGACTAAGCAAGACCAAGACCCTGTCTCAAAAAATAGATGGACGTCGAGGCAGGCACCTGTAATCCCAGATACTCGGGAGGCTGAGAAAAGAGGATCGCTTAAACCTAAGAGTTTAAGGTTGCTATGAGCTATGATACCATAGCACTCTACTCTGACAAAGTGAGACTCTGTCTCAAAAAATAATAATAATAATCTACCAGTCTGTTCTCAATTCCAGCATTAATTTGTCTTTCAGTGTTTCCTGATTTCCCCACTCAGTCAGCATCCTTCATTTTTCATTGCAGCATGCCCAGTGATAGATCTTACTGGCTTTTACAGCTTTCATTCTTCAAATAATGTATAATTTGGGAAAATTTCTCAGGATTTTCCTCTATTGTGAGCATGTGATCTACAGTTTTCTGGAAAGACATTTGGTCATTGCTCTGGTAGAAATATCTTCCAGAAATGACCCTCTTTTTTTGTGTTCAACAAATTCCACTTTCAGGTCTGACTAACGTCCCCTAGCATCCTTCAGGGAGAATTTTTTATCTTTTGACAACCCCCTACCCATGCTTACTAATAAATTAATGGCATTCTTTGTTGCATTTAAGCACATAATAAAGATGGAATTTTCTTCCCTGCCGTGTCATTGAATTTTCTTTCCATGGCTGTCAGTGAACTCTCTTTGTATCAGCCTGGAGATGCCATCTCTATTTTCAATACCAACAAACAACCATCATATTAATTATCTTTTCAAATTTTATTTTCTGTGGTTTTCCTTCCTACGTTTTATTCGTTCCCTTTCTTGATAGGGAGCATTCATGAAACAGTATTGGTTTGTTATTAATAGCTAATAATTCAATGATGTAAATTGAATATTGGAACTATTAACAGTATATCTTTTGCTGTTTTTGTTTATCAACCTGTGAAGTTACTTTAGGTAAGTGAATTAGTTTTCCAGTAGCCAAATAAATTCTTAGAGCCATAAAACAGTAGTTTTGACATTTTTTAGAGTCATACACTACAAGTTTAGAAGACTATCTATAAAAAGATTTCCAAAAATGATGTGATAACCCTTGGGTTTGCAACTCAATTCCTCTTAGGAATTCCAAGGTGATTTCTTGTATTGTTTTTATCCTAATGTGACTAGGCTATGCCTTTGATTCTGGATTAAATGACAAATTTAGTTACTCTTTAAATTAATTACAGATTATTTTTTCTGGCATTTTTCCAACAGCAATGTCAAATTAATCATTATAAGATAGATCCTGTTTCTGGCAGGAAAAAGCAGAAGCCAGTTGGATAGATAGAGTTAAGTCTTAAGTCATTAATCAGGGTTTGAGACCTGAGGCCCACTAAGGGCCTTCAACTATGACTAAGCATAAGATGTGACTGAAAGGGGGATTTCTTTTATTATACTTCAGACCATCTACCCTCTTCCAAATCATTCTATGTCACCTAACCTACTCAGGTAACATAAAGTGCCTTTAAGGAAAAGGTTTAAGCCTTTAAGAAACAGGCTTAAGAATATCCATCCTTACAGCTTTACCTTCTCTGGACAAGTTCTTCTGGACCATGTCATTTTGAAATAACAAATTCTATGATGTATGCTTATTAGAGAATCATAACATTTGGTAAGCCCTCAGATTTCATTAATTTAGCTCCTTTTTAAAAATAAGAAGATTCTAAGTCTCATAATATGTAAGTGATTTTTTTCAAGGTCATAACCCTTGTTAATGACAGATTTGTGACAAGAAACCAGGTTAGCTGACAACACAGTCTGTATACACATTTGCTGCTCAAAATGAAATTACCTGCCTTTCTTCTGGTGTTTGCTATATTACTTAAATATCTTTTAGATCTCCTTTGACATTGAATGGGCTACAAACCAGTTATTGAAAAGGAGTATTTCCAAAAGTTGTAGATGTCTATCCTTATAGTCTTAAATTTTGACAATGAATATTTTTAAATCATTTTTTCCATATGTAATTCAGACAGATAACTCAGGACTAGGCTCTGACCTCTCTGCAGATAACAGATATGTTTTTACCCCATAGTAATATGTGTGTATTTTTGCCACTGTTTTCCAACTAGTGATTGGAATATTCAGAAGATTAGAAAACAGTTCTATTCTTTTTATTTAGCCAATTATAAGTCCACTCTCCCTTTGCTTATCATCATCATATACATGATGAGATACCACTTAGACTAATTTCAATGTAATATACTGACACCACTCAAGCTGCCTGGGAACATGCTGGGCCACTGTCCCCTCAGCCCCCATTATAGCTCATCTTTTCAGAATTCCTCTGAAGCTCAAGTGTAAAGCTATGAAAACAAAGTCATAAAGAAATAGTCTTAATAAGAATGAAACATTTCAACAAGTGCTTGTCTACCAAGTCCCAACTTGTAGATTAAAATGCTTAAACATCTTAGATTTCACCAACTTATTTTTAGAATTATGCTTTTTCGACGTGTTATTGGCCACAAGTCTGAGAACAGCAGGGTTAATATACCACATGGTAGAGTTAGCCCATCTGTTCAGGTTTCCATCCAACCATGTCATTTTATGAGCTCTCTCTAGGAGATTTTTGGTTATCCAATTTGTAGTATTCTCTAATATAAACAGCCTGGTATCACTTGAGAAGTTCAGTGAGCCAAGCCAAATGATGTAAAATTGCTAACAGCAAGTACAGTTGAATTAGAAATGCGTTAAAATATGTGTATTATATATAATATTCCTAGTCCTTTTACATTTGAGACATAGATACTACACGTTTATTATAGAAAATAAAAATTAAAATAAACAAAAAGAAGAAAGATATAAAAATCACCCATAATTTCACCTCCCTGAGAAAAGCATTGTTAAATTGTTGGTACCTATTTGCCCAAAATTTATCAATTCATGTATAGGAATATGTAAAAATGGATTTAGATAAATAAATAAATTCTCTACATAAATTTTTTGAGTAAGTTTATTTTCACTTAGAAATATGAAGTGAATATTTTCTCCAATAAATATTTCTCCCTTGATATTGAATATGTATACAGATATTTTTTAAACAAAGTGAAATTACTGGATACTTTTATTAACACATACAGGTTACTACCACTCATTTAAGATGAATTTTTTTTCCTAAAAAAACTTAAATATAAAAAACTTTAAAAAAAAATTAAATGTAAATGGTTCCTGGATAATGTCTAACACTAAAGATTGAAATAGTTTGGGGTTAACATAGTTTTGGATGAATTTAATGATGAATGAAAGGATTGACATGTGAGTTTCTTGGCATGATTGATTAGGCCAGTGACTTTATGCCTTTCTTAACTTTACATGTCTGTTTGGTACACTGTGGAGAGTGCAATCACACCAGCCACAGCCGTAGTAGCTTTTGTGTGTGGGAAGCCCATGTCAGATAAGACAGATTGTGTGGGGGAAGTAAAAACAGACAAGTCATGTTGGATTAAAAGTACATAAGGCAGGCTCTTTCCTATAAATGAAAGTTTATTAAAGGTCTTTTTACTTATAGTCATGAGAGTTGAACTAAAAGTGCAACAAGACCCTACAGGACCATATCTCTCATTTCATCTCAAGCAAACCTTTTATGCCCCAGCTACACGGTCATGAAATTAGTTCTGAAAAAGTAATAAAAATTCTTTTTTTTCTTTTGACCAAAAAAAAAAAAAAAAAACCCACACATTTAATTAGAGTAGCACACATATAATGCCTCAGGCAACCCTAGCTCTAATCTCAACAGTAGTCCATTTTTGATGGAAAATTTGTGCCGATTTTATGATGACTTCCTGGAAAAAGTTGACATATTTCATGGTTATTTCATGGACTGGAAAAAGTGCATCCAACAGTGATTTAATTATTATTTCATTATAAAATCTCAGTTTCCAAAAAGCTATCTCTATGTGTCACGATTGAGGCAGTCTCATCTGTTACATCATCATAATTCCCATTTTCCAGTAAATAGTTTCCAATACAAATTCTCAGGACTGCTATCATTCACCCTCCAGAGACAGAATATCTAATTCAAAAGAATTAGAAGGCTACTTCCAGGAACAACATGACAGAGGAATTAATATTGACTACCTTCTGCCATCCTGCCAACCACCATGTTTCCACACCCAATAAAGGATAAAGGAAGACAAACATTAAGAAACTGAGCTCTGACACTAGAACACAAACTCATCCCCTGTGTTTTAGGGAATATTGCCATACAGAGTATAACCGGGACAGAATGAAGGAAATAGTCACATGTCATATCTTACTCCACTTGTTTTGGAGAAAGCAATATGGTATTTCAAAAAAGAGATGAAGAATTAAAAGAACTCATTTACCCTAACTAATACCATATATTAAGGCTGACTTCAAGGAAAGGCAATGGAGAGTTAGGACCAGCTAACCAGTAGTTTTCCCTAGGTCTATAGAATTTGTGGCAACTCTGCCAAGGCTGGGAGTCCAAATTCAGGGAAAACCCAGAGGAAAGTCTGAAGGCAGTAGGAATATTTCCTAACCCAGTTTCTAATATATTTGCTTGGAACACTGGGTTAAAACTTGCTGCACTGAAATATGAAGGGTCTTCCTCTAAGGAGGCAGGACAGTTTTTCTACTCAGTGAGAAGTAGCGTCAGGCAGGAAATGGGAATGAGTCATCAAGTGCCAGAGTAACACTTAGGTCAGATGTATTCTATATTTCAAAATAACTTAAAAAGTAAATTTCAAATGTCTCACCATACAAAATGATAGGACAGATGAAAGATGGGTTAATTACTTTGATTTTATAATGCCACATTGTATACATAAATCAAAACATCATATTGTACCCTGTAAAAGTGTATAATTATGATTTGTTAATAAAAGTAATGTCAATGGTGGGATCACACCTATGGTGCATAATGCAAGGGTACATTTTGGATTTATTAGTATAGAGTATAAATGTCTTAACATAATTAAGTAAACGAGATGAGGTATATATTAACCAGTGTGATGTAAGTGTTCCTAATTCTGTATAAAATGAGCACATTGTACCCCATAAATGCACTAATGTATACATTATCTATGTGTTTATTATTTAATAAAAAATTAATTAATTAAAAAAGTAATGTCAATAATTTTTTTAAACTTTGATATGCAGGAAAATTTGAGATATAAGCTTGAATTATCTAGGTAGATATCCTAAGACAGAGAGAATAAGGATTCTAATTTTTTATCACCTTACAGTGAACAGAAAAATAATCTCATACACTTGAGTAAAGTCAACCAAGACAGACTTATCCATTTTACAAATAAATAAAGGGGGAACAAGAGAAAGTCAAATATTTTAGGTTAAAAATTTTTATAATTAAAATAAAATAAGAATATATTTTTGAAAAGTAAATTACCTAAGAAAATCACTAAATTTTAGATAGCATCTAATTTTCATATTCCAGATATTAACAAAGACATAACCTGATTAGAAACAAGTGATAACAAGACTAAAAATTATAATAGAAAAGATGCTATAAAAGTTAAAGAAATGAAAATTAATTGAAACTAAAATTTGGATATGCTTTAAATGATACCTTTTTTTTTTCAAATGTAGAAGAATTAAATCCAAAAAGATAGCAGTCAAAAAGTAGAGGATTTTTATCATAGAAAGATGATAAATTCAGTTGACAAATTACTAAAAGAAATAATTCAAAGATACTGTAAGAGAAAACTTCCTAGAAGGGATGAAAAAAAGATGAAAAGGGGATGAAAAAAAGATCTATATCTACAGACCAAAAATTTGTGCCATGTATCAGGAGAACCATACAAAATTATTGTATTCAACAATTTTGGTCTGTAAAATATCAATTTCGTTGAACTTAACCTTAAAAAAATGGCAACAACAAAACATAACAAAACATAACCTAGAAGTTTTGAAATCTTCAGATAAAAATTCTTATTGATGTGTACCTGAAAAATATACTTATAAAGGAAGAAAATCAGTATGTTCACAGAATTCCTCTCATTTCTCTAATGATAAGAGAAAACAAAGAAAAGTGAAAACATAATTGGAAAATAATTGTACCTCAACAGACTTTTATAACAAAAAATTAATATTTATATATATGAAATCTGACAATTAAGTCTGCAAATTCATCCCAAAAAGAGTGTCATGTACCTACCTCATAGCTGAGTACCTCTACAGTTACTGTTGAAGTACTCTCCTTAGTAATCTATGCACAGATGCCTGCTCCTCCTCAGCCCTTCAAAGCAGTTTTGGTTTTTTTCTTTCTATTGTTGTTTCTGAGGACACTTTTTATTATGGAAATGTTCACATATTTATAAAGTAGAGAGAACAGTGTAATGAGCCCTCCACCAAGTGATTATCAGTCCTATAGTTAGAAAAATCTACCTAATTTGGGCTCATCTCTTCCTCCCTAGCCTCTGAACCTTTCCCCACACATGACTTATCCCCCACCACAAGCTAGGTTATTATAAAGCAAATTGAAGGTGTCATAACATTTCATCCATAAACATTTCTATCTTTCAGAGAAACCTCCAAGAGATAAGATCTTTCTTTAACCTAACTACCATTATCACACCAAAAAACATAATAATTGCTTAATATCATCAAATATACAGAGTGCTCAAATTTCCTCAATAATCCTTTTTTTAAATCATGGATAGGAAAAATTAATAATTTTTTTGCTTTTATGTTTTAAAAATTATCTCTTAAATGTCTTTTTATAAATGGTTTATTTGAATCTGGCTCAAGCTAAGTTTAGCATTGCATGTGGTTGATATAAATTTCTCTTTATATATATTATATATATAATATAAATTTGTACATTTATATATAGAAATATAAATTGTTCTTAATTTGTAACAGTTTCCCCCCCCCTTTTTTTGTTCTTGTCACTTAGCTGTTGATCAAATTATTGGTCCTGTAGACTTTACTATATTCTGGATTTCACTAATTTCATCCCCATGGAGTTTAAACATGTTCCTCTATACCCTGTACTTCCTATAAACTGGTGATAGATCTAGAGACTTATCCAGTTAAATTTTAATTCTTTTGGCAGGACATTTTATAGGCAAAGTTGTATACTTCCTGTCACATCACAGTGGAGGCCCTAATGTCTGGTCATCTACCTTGTGTATGTTGAGACTGAGCTTCAGGAGCAGGGATGTTCCCCCTTGAGCTGCACTTTGATATTCACCGTGTGCTGAGTCCTGGGCAGGGTCACATTGCACTTGAAGGTTGCACTGTATGGCCAGGGAGTAAGAAATCACTTCAAAGCGATTTCTGGAATGGCCATCAAAGGTGGTTCGTATTCCTTTTGATATCCTGAATGTCATCAAAATGTCTTCCTTTCCGAATTTCCTTTATCTTTGAGCAAGGGAAAAAGTCACCAGGGGCTAGATCAGATCAGATAAGTAGGGAGGGTGTTCCAAAATAGTTATTTTTTATTGGCTACAAACTCCCTCCTAGACTAGAAAAAATAATCTATAAAGAAAACGATAAAACTTTTAACAGAAACATCAGGCAACAAATGTAAATGCCATACCGTCTTCTCCAAAAACGTGTTGTAGAATGAACATTGACTTATGGGTATGAATAAAAGACACTCTTATAAAGTGACTCGGATGGTTATAATAAAAGAATGACCAAAGACATGGTAACAGACAAGAAAGCATCAGTATAATAGCAAAATCAAAATACAGACAAGCCCAAGTGAAATGCATTACTATATGAGCAATAGTTAGTTGTTACTCTGAGGTCACATCAGATGACAGAACATCAAAATACCTGGAAAAAAGCTGTTAAAAACATAATAAAAACCGGACAGGGTGAAATTAGTGATGGAAGATTTTAAAACATTGTGGTGGTGTCATATGGGGTACAGTGTTTTTTGTTTTGAAGATGGCAATCAACACAAGCAAAAGAATTAAGTTTCCTTAATGCAGGTGCAAGATACAGGGAGCCCGTACATACAAAAACACATATGCTACAGAGAGGATGGTAAAACAGCAAATCCCAGGGAACCACTCCATCTCCACTGAAGCTGCCCATGGGCGAGTCTCTCTGTGCCTCCAGACATGTTTATTGTAAAACTATTTCTAAAGATAAGACTTGCAAACAGCCTGCATGCCCGTAATTAGGGTAATGAATACATAAAATTTTGAATATTTATAGGAGGAACACTTTACAACAGATAAAATGGATGAATTCATTCTATATTGGTCATACTGCATAGTTCTTAAAATCATAATGAGTAAATTTTAAAAGGCAGAACTGCATATAAGGTATAATACTAATTTATGATAACTTTAAAATCTTAACAAGCAATAATGCATATGTTGGTTATGGATATTTATATACATGTTAAAATATATGAAAATAAGTGAACAAGAAAAACATACACAAAATTACTCATGATAATGTTCATCTTGAAAGGAAAATGGACCTAAGTGGTGATTAAAAGGAACTTCAGTTTATTTCTTTAAAATTGCGTGTGGGTTTGCACACACACCTGTATAAGTCTGCAAACATGCAAAAGATGCATTATTTCAAAAAGGAAGAAATATGAAGGCTTGTTATACTTTATTCCTTATATTCCATATTTTTAATTAAAAATAAACCTTCTTGCTCCCTGGACATTTCAATAACATGTGTGAAGTATATGTTAAGTCTGTAGAAGGCAGGATGTGTAATGGTTAAAAGTGAGCACTCTGTTACTGTTATAATGGTTTACAGTAAAACCTATACTCAGAGGAAAATGTCTTAAATGCTTTTATTACAAGGAAGAAACAGTAAAAAAGAAATTAGCTCTGGATTCTGTTTGGAATAAGAGCCACTTTCTAGTAGTTTAATTCTTTAATGGGATTAGCTACCATGAATAAATAACAATAACTGGTATCTATCTAACTGAATTGTGCCAGCTGTTGTCCCAGTCACAAATGCTCTGTAAGAAACTCTTACATCAGGACAGAGTCTCCATGAGATGCCTCCCATGGCTCTGTCTAGCAGCGATGTGCTGGTGTTTAATGAGAAGAAACCCCAGACTGGGCAGCAATAAACCAGCCCACACTTGATCCTGCTTCAGTGAGGATCCAAAAGAGGTCCATATACAGAGAGAGACAGCACAAACACAGATGCAGAAACACACACACACAGAGACCAAGAGAAACCGAGACTCAATAAAAATGACTGATGGATGATGTAAAAATATCTTAGAAGAGGTATCCATCTTTGTTATTAATATATCCCTTGGGTTAACATGTTATTTAGTTTTTATATATATAAAAATTTTAAAAAACAAAGCAAAAAGATTTTTCTGCCATTCACTTCCTT
>CAUYQV010075641.1:0-38938 GCA_963574575.1 Galagoides demidoff | reverse complement strand
CATGGCATCACAGCTCATAGCAACCTCCAACTCCTGGGCTCAAGTGAGTCTCCTGCCTCTGCCTCCCAAGTAGCTGGGACCACAGGCGCCCGCCACAACGCCCGGCCATTTCTTTGGTTGCAGCCATCATTGTTGTTTGGCAGGCCCGGGCTGAGGATTCGAACCCGCCACCTTAGGTGTACGTGGCTGGCGCCTTAGCCGATTGAGCCACAGGCGCCGAGCCAAAAAATTATATTTTATATTTCAAAAATAAAGAAATGATCCACCTCCTAATGTTTATATTCAAAATGGTTTATTCTGTGGATTAAGAGATTTCATGGTTAAATAAGTGGCCTAATCATGCAAACAGGTGTACTAATTGGTAGTAAAATTCCATCCTCAGACATAGTTCATAGCTTCTAATTATTTTAAAGGAGCTGCTGTGTGCTATTTGTAGAACCCAAAAGTTTAGTTTCTTTTCAATTCTTTTTTAATTGTCATAGAAAGCAAATGCTATAAAAGCAAAGTCAAAATAACTAAATATCTCTCCCTTTTGTATCTAAGCCATTCTATTTAATTATGGAAAATATAAGCTGTTTAAAAAATACACAATGAAAATGTAACTAGCTTTCAAAATATGGACTTTGATTATATTTCCAAAGCCTAAAAATGTGTTTTGTTGGATTAAAGATAATCTATATTCCAAGTGATTATTACTTTTTGAAGTTCTTGTCATTGTCTTTTAACTAATAAATGCAAAGCTTTTGAAGTTAAATTGTTTTCCTCATCTTTTAGAATTTATTGATCTTGAATCTATTTTAAGTTTATTATAAAATATTTCTGTGTAAATTTCAGAAATTGTGTTAAGGATCATAGTTGATATACATTCTTTCTAATATAAGAAATTAAACAATGATGTTTACAAAAAATCTCTCATTTTACTTAAATGAGTTGTTCCTTAAATAAGTTGTAGTTTATATAAAATAAAATTAAGAGAGTTTAATAAGTAAGAATGAAAGAAAGGCAGCTATTTATAACAACAGGAAAATAACCATATAACCATGGAGTTAAGCATCCTATTTGAAGAGATCAGGAAAAATTAATTTATAGAATATACATTTTTTGTATTAGTTTTTAGAAGCTCTTCCTTTTCATATTGAAAATTCTATTATCAAGTCATTTTAAAAATAATCTTAAAGAATAAAAATATCTAGCCCACTCAATGCTTTGTACTTCATACAAATGATTTTGTGTGCAGTCTGTGGAAATAGAACTCCACATGTATTGGAACTGCAAATTACAAATGCGGAAATATAGTAGTTCCCACAGTTTAACTGCAGTGAGCCTGACATCTGGCAGCTACACTGCTGGGACTCTCCACTTGAGGGCAATTCCCTGCTCATTTTTAGGTTAGTATAACATTTTCCCTGTGCAGCAACTTGCTGTGTCCACAGCGTAAATTGTTCTGCGATAGAAAAGAAAAGTCAACTAAGAAATGAGGGCAATGTGAAGCAGCTCACAAATAAAGTTATTTTCTTTATTCTTTTTCTTTCTCCAGAGGAATATATGCCATACGTAGCATATCACTTATAGATGACATGGGGTGGGGAGGAGTTTGTTTTTATTCACTATAGGTTATAATTTGGTTCTAGAATTTACCATCCAGGTAGCATTGATTGCATCCTGCATTTCTGTGGCTTTGATCACCAGACCTGTTTCTAATAATTCTAGAAAGTTTAAATGACCAACATTCATAGAGTCAAGTTGCAAAAGGTATTACATGAGTTAGTTGCCCCAGGAGCTAATACCCTCGGAATGCATTGTAATCTTATACCTGTTTAGAAAATTTTATTATATTATTGTTCCAATAATAAAAGAAGTTAAAATTATGGTTAAGGTTTACTCATCAGTATTTTTTATATTGAACGGTTGTTTTGACATCTGTAAGTATTACATGGAAAAGGCTGGGAAATGCTGGAATGAGTGATTTGGTTAATTAATAATCAAACAACACACTCTTTTAGCATAAACTAAATTGCTGGTGAAATTTGATACATGTTTTAATATGGAAAGTAAATAATATCAAATGACTTTAGGCCATCTGCTTTGCATGACATATCCATGGGAAATGTTGGAAGCCAGACTGATGTCTTTCCTTTCTAGAATGTTCTCAACAGGTATTGTCATTATGGTTTATATTAAACCAGATGGAGTCACAAAGATAAATGATAGTACCTTTATATAATATTTTGAAGACTGTGCTAGAGTGTGGGCATAGATTGTTAAAAATTAATCATCATCAATAACATGGAGTTATGTGACATGTCATTCCCCAGATCAAGAGGCAAAATCTTCACTTTCTCATCTTATAGGAAGATTGGGGTGCACCCATGCAATTTTAGACTGTAAGAATGTCTTTAAGTGAATTGTGTATTCCATCTGTCACAGTCTCTACATTTTACCATTGACAACATTTGTGATGTGATCCAAGAAATTGTTCCCAGCAGGCCCCATCTTTTGAATAATGGCCTTTTTTATATGAGCAGGTTGTTAAATCAGCAACATTCCCAATTTCAGACTAGAAATGAAAACACCAAACAGCAGATATGTAAAACTAATGTATATCTATAGAGAATTGTATGTGTAAATTTGGAAATGTAGTTAATGCAACTAGGTCATATAAAAATAATAAAATAAAATAAAAGAGAGAATTGTTCTTTTGGCTCCTATAAAAATATGACTCAGCTCTAAGAAAGAAACGGTGTACCACTCTCCTATTTATTTTACTAACCTTGATTATTAAGCCACTCTCATAAATTTATCTAAACTTAATGATGTGTTTCTTCTTTGGCTTAGGCTTACCCCAATCACTAAAGAATATGTTTGCTTCAGACAGGGTTATACAATAAAGTGAAGTAGCTGGTGCTTTTTTTTTTTTTTTCAGTTTTTGACCGGGGTTGGGTTTGAACCTGCCACCTCCAGTATATAGGGCTTGTGCCCTACTTCTTTGAGGCACAGGCACCACCCAGTAGTTGGTCCTTTATTTCAGTTATCTTTTTCTTTACAACCAACTGTTCCAAAATGTGGTGGTTTAAAATAATGATGAGTTCATTCCATGCATTATTTTGGTAGGTAAGTAACTCAGGAAGGTTCGTCAGGTCTATTCACTTGTATGTGATATTTACTGGGATCACTTAGTAGATTTCAGTTAACAACTGGGTAGTATAAAAGGTGTAAGGTGGCATCACTAATATGCCTATTGCCATGGTGGGAAGTCTGAAAGGCCTGGCTCAGCTAGGCCTCTTTCCCTCTCCTTGTAGTATCATTGCCTCTTCAAATGGCCTCTCCAGTAGAATAGTCAGAATTACATGATTAACATAATGAATCAGGACTCCAAAGTAAAAAATAAGAGTTTTCTAACCATCTAAAAGACTAGGTCTGCAATAAAGTATTCTCTGAACAAGCCCAGATACAAATGGAGGAAAAATAGAGCTTACTTTTTGATGGAGGAAGTATCAAAGAATTTGTGGGCATTTTTAATTTACCACAGTCCACAATCTAGTCACCAAACGTTCATGATTTTCCTATGTGCAAATTATAATCACCGTCTCTACTATAGATTGAATTATGTCACCTCCCCTAAATTTATATGTGAAAGGCTGGACCCCAGTATCATTGTATTTGGAGAGAAGATCTTTGCAAGATCATTATTTTTAGATAAATTCATGAGAGTGGGCTATTCATGATGGAATTATTCCCCTGATAAAAAGATACAATTGAGCTTTCTCTCTCCATCATGAGAGAGTATAACAAAAAGGTTGCCATCTGTGAGGCAGTGAGAGGATCCTCACCAGAACCTGATAATGCTAGCATCCTGATCTCACACACCTGGCTTCCAGAACTATGACAAATGCATTTCTGTTGTTTAAACCACCCAATATAAACTATAATGTTATGGCAACCCAAGTTGCTAGCACCCTGATCTCACACATCCAGCCTCCAGAACTATAACAAATACATTTTTGTTGTTTAAACCACCCGATATAAGCTATAATGTTATGGTAAGCCAAGTTGACTCAGAATTGGAGTGCCATTGTGACACTTAAAATATGGCAGTAGTTGTGGAACTGGTGATGAGAAGAGTCTGGAAGAGCTTTTAAGGTACATTCTAAAATATGGAATTCAAAGATAATTCTGGTGAGATTTCAGAAAGACAAAAGGAGAGACAGAGAGACAGATTCTTAGAGAATACACAAAGAGAACATAGATACAAATATGAATATTAAGAGGCGCACTGGTCAGGTCTCACATAGGAATGGGAAACATTTTATTGAAAATTGGAGAAAATGAAATCTTTATGATAAGGTGTCAAAGAATTTGGATGAATTATGCACTAATGTTTTGTAGAAGATAGAACTTCTGAGAAACAAAATTTGTATTTAGTTGAGGAGATTTCTAAGCCAAATTTGTGGAAGGAGTGACTTTGTTACTCCTGACTGCTTATAGTAAAACGTGAAAGACATGAATTGTAAAAGTAATTATTAAGCAAAAAGGAACCAGAACTTAGATCTTAGAAAAAAATCTCAGCCTACCCTTATTGCCAACATGAGAAAGGCTCTTATAAAGAGAACACTAATAGCTTGGCCTGTGGCTGAGCAGCCAATTAATAAGGAAAGCAAAAAACACTCAGAAAAATAAGCAGCCATTTCAGTTGAATCCAGGAATGTAGATAGGATTATATTAGCCTACTCAGTCAGTTTGAACTAAAAGGAACAGATAAGTGAGATGGAATGAAGGAAGGATGACACACTTCTTAGATTCTGCAAGATCAGATCATGTTGTTGTTTAACTGCAAACATTCTATTCATTAAGACAAGGAAAGAATAACTTCAAAGGTGATTCAGAGATCATCAGAGCTGCCTTCTTGGTTTCAATGTGTGTGGCTACCAACTTAGTTTCAAAAGGCAAGATGGCATCGGCCCAAACCTTGGAGGAAGATTTTCCCTGAAGAGCTGTGGGGGATAGAACCACCCTGCAGAGCCTCAGGAGCTCAACTTCTGCTTTGTGGGCCATGGGTATAGGATCCCCATTCCAGTGGGTACATAGATAGACTACAGCTCCAATGGCCCTGAAAGGTGGAACATTGAGTCAATGGGGATTAGTCTCAAAATTTAAGATCCAGTGAAATTGCCCTTGCTAAGTTTTAAGCTTGATTGGGATGTGTCGCCTCTTTATTCTTTCCTATTTCTCACTCTTGGGATAGGGATGCTTACCCTATAACCTGTCTTACTTTGTATTTTAGAAGTGCACAACTTCTTTGGCTTAACAGATCCATAGTTGGAGAACTATGTCTCAAAACAAATTATACCTCAAGTGTCATCCATATCTGATTTATATAATATTTGTTTAGATTGTTCAGATGAAACTTTGAACATGAAACTTTGGAGTGGATGTTAGAATGAGAATGAATGTACTTTGCGTTGAGAAGAACATGAATTTGGAGTGGTCATGGTATAATGTGATGGACTGAATTGTGGCCCCTCAAAATTCATATGTTGAAGCCTTAACCCTCACACTCCTGAGATAAAGATAAGGCCTATAAAGCAGTGACCATGAATATACAAATTTATAAGTGTGGCACCCTGATCCATTAGAACTGGTGTCCTTCTAAGAAGTGTGGAAAACGCCATGCACCCTCTCTTTACCATATGAGGTTCTAGAGAGAAAGACAAGCTAGAAAGAGCTCACTTAGTAGAAACTGATCATACTGGCATCCTGATCTCAGATTTAGAGACTCCAGACTTGTGAGAATATCAATTGCTGCAGATATCTGGGATTTCAAAGTTCTTCTTAAACAAAATAGTCAGAAAACAAGACATGACATATGAGGAGGGTTTGAATCAGTCCATATTAGGAGAGGAAAATATGTGATGTTCAGTTGGCAGGAGCCTGAATGACAGTGACTATTCCTTCCTATCTTGTCATATATGAGAATTGTTTTAAAGTTAGTTTCCACTGACTCTATTTGTGCGAATCCTGCTTCTGTTTTTCCTCTGGTGACCAGACGCTAGGGTCACTGTTCTCAAAGGGCACAGATCTTCATTTGCAGGGTGTGAGTAGGTACGGTATTCTTCAACTCCAGAAGAAGTTTTGGTTTTATTTTTATAATGAAGTATTACCATACATCTGATATGGAGGGACAGAAGTATAGTGTATTTATATTATGTGAGATGGTATAAAAATATGTACTTGGTTACATTTGAAAAGAGCTTGCACTGTAAACATTTGTAGATATATGTTTAGATGATGTAGGCTCTGCAGTGCTTTTTCTGCCAACTAGAATAACTAAACTCCAAAGTTCTCTCTCTTTCAGGAGAATTTGAACAGTAATTGTCACTAATAATTGTTTTGTGCTATAACAGGAGTTTTTGATTTCTGATCTATGATGTTTTAAGAAAGCCGTTCTTTTGAGTTAACACCTCATTGTTACTTTAAAGAAGCACATGGTACTTCTTCCTCTGCAAGAACTTGACAATAATGGAAAAAGAAGTAACTCTGAATATCAAAGCACAATACACACGTGCAAAATATATACAAAACACTTTCCTTAATTGTTTTCTAGTATAACACAAGACATAAATTAATTAATCAGACAAAATAATAGGGTATACAAACTCTCACCAAACGTATTTTAGTTTAGATAAAGTTCTCCTAAAGGAAATAATAAAAAATATTATTGATACTTGTGTTTGATAAACCATAGAAGCACAAAAAGACATAGATTGGCAAAGCCTCTTTAGAGATTCTCTAGGAATAACAAAACATAGCAAAAACATCTTCAGAAATTGCAGTCTAATTTGTGAGTCTATACCTCTTGAGAATGTTGATGCATCAATACATTTCAGTATAATTCTATTTATAGTCACAAAACATATACACTATCTGCTTTTTTCTGATTACTAATTAATTCTCTAATTATAACTTGACTTCCGAGAAATCTCTAATTAGAGTATAAATCAAGTTAATTTTACTATTCCAGTTAATTGCTAGCAATATATCTAATTGAAATATAAGTAGTTGGCATTCTCTTTTATATTCCAATCTCCGTGAGCTGGTTCAATGTGATTGTGCCACAGAATAATGGACTCATTTTTGTTTTGAAGTTTCTTTGGTAGATTCATGTCAGCAATGCCACTCTATAAGGTCCATGGTAAATGCCCATTTTTTCCTAATTCTTAGATCGTTTTTTACATGTTGTTCATTAAGCCGTTCTGTTCTCCTCGATTTTTGTTATTTTGGGGGAAAATATTAAGTTTCAATATTAAAATCTTTGAATAATCTTGATTCTATAGGAAAAAACATAAAGAGATCAAAAAAATAGCATAGCAATAGCAGATATATTTTTATAAGTTATTTTTATTTTTACTTAAGTATTTTATATAAAGCAAAATTTTTCAGTTTTTATTACAAAGTAGCATAATAATTAATGTACATATATAATGGAGCAAATATAAAATAAAGATGAGCATCAATAATTCAATTTTATTAGTGAGAATAATAAGTGTTTCTATATGCTGTACATAAAAATTCAGTCCAAAATTAGTAAGAGAAAGAAAATAATAATGATCAGAGAAGAAATAAATAAAAATGGAAACTGGAAAAGAATACAAAGAACAAAATGAAAAGTTGGTTTTTGAAAGATAAAAATTAAAAACCTCTAGACAGACTAATGAAAAAGAAAAGCTCATATAAACAATATCATAGATGAAAAAAGACACTACAACTTATCATAATATTCAATTATAAACAACTACATACCAATGTATTGGATGACCTAGAAGAATGGATACATTTCTATATACACACTATTTACCAAAAATGGATTATAAAATATAAAATATGAACAAACCAATAATAATTAAAGCAATTGAATCAATCAGAGTTTCCCATCAAGAAAAGTTCAAGACCTAATGGCTTCACTGTTGAATCTACCAAACATTTAAAAAACAATATGAATTCTTCCTAAATTGTTTCAATAACTTGAAGAAAATGGAACATTTCCAAAATCATTCTGTGAGGCCAGCATTATCTTCACACCAATATCAGAGAAAGATACAACAAGATAAAGAAAACCACAGAATACACCACTGATGAACATACATGCAAAAAACCTCAATGAAATATTAGCAAACCAAAATTATACCCAATGAAGCTTTCAGAATGGGAGAAGATTTTTGCAGGTTGTGATTCCAACAAAGGTCTGATAACTAGAATCTACAGAGAGCTCAAATCAATCAATAAGAAAAGAACAAATAATCCCATTTTTTTGTGGGCAAGAGACTTGAATAGAAACTTCTTTGAAGATGACAGACGAATGGCCAGCAAACACAAAAAAATGCTCATCATCTTTAATCTTCAGAGAAATGAAAATCAGAACCACAGTGTTAGTCTAGCAATTGCTTTTGACATAACAGGTTAAATCAAAATCTGTTAAATACTAGTAAGTATCTATACTTACCTGGCAGGGGAGATACCATGATCACGAAGGTGGTTTTCCCAGGGCGAGGCTTATCCATTGCACTCTGGATGTGCTGAACCCTGCGATTTCCCCAAATGTGGGGAACTCAACTGCATAATTTGTTGTAGTAGGGGGACTTAGTTTATGCTTTCCCCTTAAAAAAATACTAGTAAGTATATCAGGTTTGTAAGGAAAATAAAAGATGTATAAATAAGATATCTTGTGTAACAAATAAATTTATGATTTGTTTCTTAGTCTATGGTTGGACAGGACTACAATATGCTTCAGGAACATAAATAAGTTACTCTAAATATGAATGTATAAATAAATTTTTAAAAAGTAGAATAAAACTTGTATACTGCCAATTTTAATTCTATTGATTTGTCCGTTTATTTCTATTGGATAGGCTTTTGAAAAAAATCAAAATGATCTTAATAGCATAAGTTCTAAAGATAAAGAGAAGAATAAACCTAAATAGCATATATCCAGGTGAAATGATGGAAAACATTAACAGATTGTCCAATGAACTAATGAATATATGTTTTGTAACAAATGCATTAAATGTATATATAGTTCTCTATTTTTTTGTTGTGGAATTGGAGACCATTCTCCCAAGTAAGTTATCTCAGAAATGGAAAAGCAATATCACATGCACTCAAGACAAAATTGGAACTAGTTGATCAACACATACATATGTGAAGCAAAACTCAACAGAGTTCAAGCGGGTGAGAGGGGGAGAGAAGGAAAAATTCAGATGTAAATGGAACATCACACACTCTCTGGGTAAAGAGCACACTTATCACTTTTACTTAAAATATTCAAAGGCAAACTATGTAACCAAAATGTGCATATGCCTGTAAATACTTAAAATTTTAAAAAGTACATGAAAATCTGTTATATTTTTGTTTCTTTCTTACAATTATCTATTGTAAATATATATTATATGAATATATGTATATATACACAATTTACATCACTCATTCCATGATTATTGATATATACTGCTTACCATATAAAATGTAAATGTTCTTCATTTCAAATCTTTTATCTTTGTCTAATAATTTTCCTTAAATTTCACTCTGTTTTTATTGGCAATTGATACCTATATGAGAAAATAACTAAATATATCTTCTAACTAAAAGTGAAATATTCTGATGTGTTATCAAGGAGCATATAAGTAGAAGATTTTTCCCATTTTCAAATGGGATAAGAAAAGAAAAATCACACATATATATTTTAGATCTTAACAATTATATTGAAAAATAATTAAAAAATTAAGCAACATCTTTAATGTATAAACTCATATAGCTAGACATAAAAGTTACATGAAAATGAACATTAACTTGTTTAACAATTATCTGAACATGCCAGTCTGCAAATTTTTATACTTTTTTTTTAAAGACAGGATAATTAACATGGTAATGCATCAGTGTCATTTACAAAATTAATGCATTTCTCAAGTTTCTAATACATTACCCATCATTATTATGTGTAAAAGATTTACTAGATTCTTTTTATTACTAATTTTGCATCCCTAGTCATTTACAGTTAAATATTCATAATAATCTTACATAATAATTATGAATCATTAAACAATTCCATGTAAAATACCACTAAAATTTTATATGTTAACAATTTTAGATAGCATATTTTAAGAAGAGAGTGACAATTTAGAAGTAATATCATGGTAAGAAGAATGGGGGAATCCAAAGAAAATCTGATATTTCAGGACATTAAAAACTACCATAATTAATTTCTCACTCTCTTGACTAAATAGTTCATTTACTACATGGATTTACAGATGATTGACACCTTTATTGATTAATTTGTTGTTTGTCAACACACATACCTCTGTAAGCATTTGTTTTGGTTAGTCTAAATTACTAACCGAAAAACAACTGTAGGGTAGAAAGTTTAAACCAAAATCAATATTGAGTTGTTTGTCATTGATAAATATCACCTCGCTGACCCCCTCTACTCTGAATGAGGTTTTCTTTTCTTTTTTTTTTTTTTTTTTGTCCCCTTGCTTGACAAGTACAGCATAGTGGTTATGGATACTCACTGTCAAATACTCTTTGACTGCTAAAGGTCAATAGAAAAATGAGGATAGTCAAAGAGACGCCACTAGCTCATGTGCCAAACTAACAAGAATCCAGATTTAGGTTATGTTTATGTGGCTTTTATCTAATAAGGAAGGCCAAGCAGAATGATAAATGCTTTTCAATGTTCTGTGCAGAAATGGGTTTACAAACAAGCACCTGCCATAAATCATAACAACAGTTTGTCAAAAGTAACTAGAGGCTAGATGCATCTTTATAATTACTCGAGACATTTTGTGTCCTGCTTTCATATCTTCCACTCTGTTCTTAGAGCAAATATTTTTTGCTACTTTAAGCCTAAATTATTTTCCCTCCACTTAAAACGTGAGTTGATGGCCAGAATGCTTTCAGGATAACTCCTTGACCCTTGCACTAGTGTCCCTACAAATATCAGGGTGTAATGGGTAGATGCCCAATAATAAAACACCACAGATGAATCTACCACCTTCTCTCCAATTTTTCAGCTTTTTCTTCTTCACCACATATCAGTTTTTCCAGTAACATAGAATTTGTTCTTTCCTCATGTGTGTAGTAAGGTAGTGACTTTTAGCTTGAAAAGAGAGAGCTTCAAAGAAGATAATACCTTTTTCAAAATAATGGTGAACATGTTTTATCAGGAAGTTTTAACTATGTTATGCAATTAATGGAAGAACAGAGCAAATGAATGCTTAATAATAGATTGGCACTGGAAGGGCAAAATGGTTTTTGAAATACATATATATTATATTATATGTATATAATATATATAAAATTCTGAAAAGTATTATATCAAATCATAGTTCATTTTCACCCTGAAGTCTTATCAACCATGGAGAAATGCTCAATTCATAAAAAAAAAAAAAAATTACTGCAGAAAGAATAAAAGGTTAAAGAGGACAACAGCTTGAACATAAAAGCAGATTGAATTTGACTTTCTTTTAAATTGTATTTGTGATTCTTCCTGTGGCTACAATACTTAATTGATACACAATTGCTCTAATAGTGTTCCTTCATATTGGTTTACAAAAGAGCTTTGCTGTAATCATAGAATAGAAAGCATAGAGCTACACAATAAATGTCTCTGCATTTGGGTCAACCCATTTAATTTCCCTTTCAAATCCAATTGTTCACCTGCTGTGCTTATTAAATACAGGCATACTGTCTGTATTTGAATGCACTGTCTGTGTCATTTGGCTCTGTCTACCTACTGTCTTTGCCATTTCTAATGAGAGCTGCCTCTGTCAGAGCATAGCCTCAGAATTTAAATTAAGTATACTTTTCCACACACATTTTTTTCAGTTATTTAAATTACCATATAACTAATTTATAATCATGATATCGCTACTGGCTAATCAACCTATTATTTTCATAATAGCTTGAGGAACAACATACACTGCCAAAGGCAACATTTTAAATTAGTCAAGTTAGTAAGTTATGTGAATTGCTTAGTAAATTATGAATAATTAGGTGTGCTTTTAGATTTCAATACAACTAATTTTGGGATACTCAGATATGCATGAATAGATTAATGACATTAATTAACATATATAAAAATAGAACTTGCTATCTTTGTCTATATCAATATTTTTACAATGACCTATATGACTGGCCTTTATTCAATTATTTAATAACAAAATTCTAGTGTTTTCATACATAAATGAAAATGGCCAGATATGCTTGTTATGGAAAAATGAAGAATTGGCCATGCAGAATTTTAATAGCATGTACTACTATGTAAGTGAAAAAAACATATCTTTACATCACCTAGATATTTCAGATTCATACATATGCCAAATAATCTATGTAAACACTAGAAATCTCATTAACATAGAAAAATAAACAGTAGTAGGAACAAATTTCTAAATTAGTGAATTATAGAATCTTTCATTTTGAAAATTCTAAAGAGTGATATCTTAAACAGGAAAATGATGGAAGTCAGGACTTTTTAATTTGACTCATTAAAATATATTATTTAAAAATGTAGAAATCAAACTTAATTCTTTTAAACAATATGTTTACATAATAATTCTGCTTTTTACGGAAGTTTTTTATGACAACTATTATTCAATAACTAATGTAAATAACACAGATTTATAGTAAATATATGATATATGACATAATATCAAAAGATTAACACAACTGTCTGTGCAGTATGCATTACATAATATTAAACAATGTACTGTACACTCTCTTTCACACACATATACATACATATAGCAGAGGGTGCCAAAAAAATTTTAACACATTTTAAAAAAGGAAAATCAGAATTAAAATCATAATACTTGAGTCATGTTTGACTTCTGCTATTGCAAAGAAATACAAAATACAATTATTACAATTTTAATATACAATTTTAATAATAAAACCATTTAAGTTAGATGTGAAACTCAGTGGATGGTTTCAATAACATATTACTCAGTTTATAGGAAAACTGGTAATCTACATAACTATAGAAGAAGATGCCCAGAGAGAAAAATTGTGGATAATATAGACAGAACAAAGAAGTCTTTTGCAATATGATGAAACATTAAAATATATTTAGTTTTCCAGAAGAAAGGGGAAAAGGGAAGATAATATTTGGAAAATATGAATGGCTGCAAATTTTACAAAATGAACATCATCAAGCTACTCCTTTAAAACCCAAAGACCTTTAAAATTTGTTTATAGCTTTTCAAGGGAAAAAAAAATATTTGTGTGCATAATCTTCAAAAGGCAACAATTACAAGTGAATTCTCAATAGAAACAATGGAAACCAATGACAATAGAATGCTATTTTTAAAGTTCTAAAAACAATATAATTGACAACATGAAATGAAATAATGAATTTTGTAGTAAATAAAACTAAATGAATTTATAAGTATTAAAATCTTTAAAAAATACTTAAGGATAAAAAATACTTTGACAAAGGAAAGTATACCATAAGAAAGCTTAGTTATAAAGAATCCATAGCGATGGAAAGCAAAATACGTATAATACATAAGCCAAAGTTGTATGTACTTGTGTATTCTGAGGTCTTGCCCATATAGGAATTGGTAAAATAATAGTTTGTAATAGGAAGAATGCAAGATATAAATAATAAGTACCCTCTAAATTGGCAACAGAAGTAAAACTATAAGGATAGATTTAAAAATAAAATAGAAAGGTGAAAAAAGGCAAAAATAGAACTAAATAAAAATAATCATGATGTATAAAAATCATATAGTGATATGAATGATTTAAATTAAAATATATGTAATATAAATGCACTGTACACTCCAAATAAAAAATAAGTCTGTTAGACTGGATAAAAATTAAAGTTATGTTTATAAAAATGAGTGAATTATCAGGATATAGAAAGATTTAAAATAAACAAGAAGAAAAAATTCATAATAATAAATGGGCACACACCAGAAAGATATACTAATCCTAAATGTATGTTCATAGAATAATATAGTTCAAATCATGTGAAACAGATATTGACATGATGGAAAACTTGAAGAGGTCATTTCAACGAACTCTTAGTATCTGCAGAGAATACTGTTTCCAGATCTTGCTTCCAGGACCTCCTAAGGATAACAGCATCTGTGGATGCTCAAGTCTCCAGTATAAAATGGCATCTTATGTACATATAACCTGTGTACAGGCTCCTGTGTACTTTAAATAACCTCTAGATAATTTATAATACTTAATGCAATGTAGTATATTCTCTTATTGGAGAATAATAGCAAGTAAAAAGTTGGTGTGTGTTTAGTATAGACAAAAATATTTATTTTTTCTTTCTGCAGTTAACTGAATACATCAATGCAAAACTCACACATATGAAGGGATAACTGTATAAGTTTTTTTTAACAAAGCTCTATCAATTACTACATATAAAAGGAGCAGCCAAAAGTTAGTATGTGAGTGTATATGCATATAAAACAATGCATTGAAACACTAAAAAATTCACTCTTTTTGGATGCATGTATAAGATATATAAAATGCAAAATGAACACACAGTAGACGAAAAAGCAAGTTTTACCAGATTTTTAGGTGATTGACATTGTAAATGAGTTCTATGACCTAAAATTAATGGTATGAAGAGAAACTAGATGCTTCTAAATATAAAAAAATGAGAATTACATTTTTAAATAATTCCTGGGAAGCCTAGAAGACAATCAAGGAGAATAAATTCAAGAATTTTGCATAGGCAAAGATTTCTGAAAGAGAAAACCAAAATACTAAGCAAAAGGAAAAATATTTAGTTAGGTAATGTTTAAAATTGTCTTCATCAAAATAAGCATTTAAGAAATAATAATCATAAGGATCTTTACTGCAATGAATTAGAACACTTCAATTGTGTGTTTTAAAAGTCTCATAAAATATGAACTAAATATTATTAGAGAACTTAAAAAACTAACTAATCAATATTTTGAAAACAGGCAAATGAGGGAGTTAAGCATTCTTTCTATCTTTCCTAAGTGAAATATGTCACTGTCACTACACAATAAGAGAGAAAAAGAGTAGCAAGTTCTTCTTAACAATAATTGTAGCTAATAAATGAAGGAATGAGAGAATTAGAAAAACCACCAGTTTATAATTCCCAATAAAATAATTGACTTAGACATTACCAAGAAAATTAAAAGGCACAAGCATATGTTTGGTCTATGCACAGCATGACCTACATAACACAATATTTGACAGTTTTTACTTAGATCTACCAAATCTTGATAGCTCATAATGTTCAAAGTACTATTATGTATAGCAAAAAACTGAAAAGAGTTCTAATGTTCATGAATAGAAGAATATAATGTGCTATCATTTAAGATATTATTCAAAAATATACCCAATAAACCATCATTAATAATGATACTGAGAGATACAAACTACATCCAAAAGAATACATATGTGGAATTCCATTTGTAGAAAGCTAAAAAAGAAAAAGTATAAAATACTCCATAGCAGAATAATTACTTTTGTGATGAAATGGAAGACACCATTGGTCAAGTTTAGGAGAGAATTAATAAATATTGCTAATCTTTTATTGCTTCACCTGTGTGGAGGGACATGAGTGACACCTTGTGACAACCCATAGTTTATTTTTAATTTGTAAAACATTTTTACAATTTTTATACTCCAATAAAAAATTCAAAATGAATGATTATGTAATTCTATTAATTATCTTTCATATATATTATAAACTTTTCTTTGGAATATATACATTCTTATTTGCATTTTATTTTTTATTTTAACATATATAATTCCTTTCCTAACATAATTTTTATGTTTAATCTATATTTACAGTATTTGATAATAATCTGAGGGGTTGTTAAAGCTTCTTAGTACCACATTTTCTATTACTGTCCATGTTCCTACAGAATTTAAAGTCATTCCAAATTTTACAAATGATATATAAGTAATAGATACCTTACATGGCAGTTTTCAGAGTCTTTTCATGGCTTTGCAAATGAAATCATTGAAATACACTTAATTTTAAATAATATTTTTTCTTTGTCAAGTTTCAAAGATCCATCAATAAAAGCTCAACTAAGAAAGCAATCTATCCAAGTAGTATATGTCTAGTATATGCTATTAGTATCTGCATTATCTTTTATTTATTTTTATTAAATCATAGCTGTGTACATTAATGCAGTCATGAGGTACAGTGTGCTGGTTTTATATACAATTTGAAATATTTTTACCAAACTGGTTAACATAGCCTTCATGGCATTTTCTTAGTTATTGTGTTAAGACAATGATATCCTACATTTAAAAACATTCACATGTACCCTTGTAAGATGGACCATAGGTATCTGCATTATCTTAATCATTGCAATTTATTTTAGAACATTTCAATTCTCTACAGCTCTTTCAATAATTGTATTTAATAGCTGTAGGGCAAATAAGTTTTCAAGAGTAGCCTCTGAGAATAAGAACAGTAACTTTGTTATTTGGTGCGTCTATTCTCATTTAATTCTGTACAAAAATTAGCTCCAAAATTGACAAAATTGAATTTTTTCTGTAATTTTAATTTAAGATATAGTAAGTGTTCCAATTTCAGCTTAATTCAGTCTTTGAATGTCTATGATTAGTCTTACTACCACATAACTTTATTTGGTCTAAATGGTATTGCTTAATAATGTAACAATAATAGCTAACTCATACGGCACTTACTCTGAGCCAGGCAGAGTTTTAAATGTTTGTATATCATTTCCATATCATAACTATTAGATTTTTCATAACCACATCAGAAGTATTATGATTTCCATTTCATAAATTAGATAACTAAAACACAGGAAAATTAACTAAGACCCCTATGGACATGCAATGTCTAAAGTGAGATTCTAATTGAGAAAGTCCCAGCCCCAAATACTCTACTTAGATGCTAATCTCCTCTTAATATAGAAGAAGTAGTAGACACTTACTTCTAGAGACAGTATTAAGATAATAATTTATTGCTGGGAAGACAGGGCAACCATTTAGGTCCTTCCCTTCAAGCTCATTACTGGAAGGTAGTTTATAACTTCTTAGTTATAACTTTGGTAGTCACAGCAAAACTGGAATCTGTGGAAGACACAAGGGAGAAATTTTGTTTGTTTGTTTGTTTGTTTGTTTGTTTTTTAGTTTTTTTCCACATGATCAGCAGAGAGTCAGAAGGTGGTTTAGAAGTTGCAAATGAAATATCCAAGTGTGCTTGCTGGCTCACTTGCTGCTGTGGTCGGATGTTTGTGTCCCTAGCACCTCACTAATTCATGAATTGAAATCTTATCCCCTAAGGTTATGGTACTAAAGGGCAGAGCCATGAAGGCAGAGTCCTTATAAGTGGAATTATAGTAGTACTCATAATAAAGAGAACTAGATAACTCGTTCACCAATTCTACCTTGTGAAGACCCACCAAGAGGACACCATCTATAATTTAAAAAGCTTTCAACAGATACTAAAACTTCTGTTTCTTAATCTTGGGTTTTTCAGCTTCCAGAAGTGCAAGAAGTAAATGTTTCTGCTGGTTATATGCTACCCAGTTATGGTATTTTGTTATAGCAGTGCAAAGGTGTGAGCTGCAGCTCCTTCTAATGGTTTCAGATTAGCTTAATGAGATGAATATCCATTCCCCACACATCCAGAACGAATCACCAGGGCTCCCCAGATAGTGAGCAGGGGCTTCACAGACACTTTGCACCACTACAATGGAAACAATGCATTGAAAACTGTTTTACTCTTCTTCAAGCCATAAAGCAAATGAAACGCATGCATCCTGCTTATGATTAATGAGCACCATGCCCTAGGATACAACTTATAAAGTCTATCTGAGTAGGGAAAGGGAATTAGACCTATCTCTCTACAGGCCTTCTGAGGGACAGCCAATTGTTAATACGTGGATTTTCATTTTGTATGTAGTGTGTGATTAAGAAGATCTGAAACCAAAGGACATTTCCACAGCTAGTGCTGTTGATACACTGCTTCCAGACAGCTTCTATCAGGATGAGCATTGATTTCTGGTATTGATCCACTCTTTCATAATATACTCTTCAATTTCTATCTAAATCCTAACTATATTCATTCTTATCCCTTGTTTATCCACACAAATATCATATTCTACTCTTTGGGCTTTAATAAAAGACCTTGATAACCTATTGAAACAGGTAGAAAAATATTTACAACCAAAGACAAAATGACCTTTCTTCTTGATGCAATTGTTGAAGTGAGTAGAGGATACAGACATGACTCTCCTTTGAGGCTTAGAAAATTATGATATAATAAAATCACAAAGGAATTGTAATGGCTAGTACATTTAAAGAAATATATTCACAGAATTAATGAGGAAAATGCAAATGCAAAGAAGATTATACTCTTTTAAATCCAAAAGTTCACTAACAGTTAAATAAGAATGCATATGTTGAAATGGACACACTTACAAATAGTTTTGCAGTAATGAAAAATATTAAAACATTTTGGGAGAATTTGGCAGCATATGTCAAATTGAAATAGACACTTCCAAGACTATAACCTATAATAAGCATGATATATGTGTGTATATGTTTGTGTGTGTAATTCTATAATCATATATAAGACTCTTAAATCATTGCAAAATAGTGATAAGAGAAAACTGAAATATCCTATATATCTATTAATAGGTGATTATTTTAGCCATCTACTATGTACAACTAAATATGGAACCATTAATGGTGGAAAAGATATATATCAGTTGACATGGAAAGATTTCCAAGAAAAAAGATAATGTGATAAAAAATAACTTAAAGTAAATTTATAACTCTCCTTTGATTGAAAAAAAGTGCAAATCCCAAACAAAATCTCAACAAGAATATTGACAAGCTAATTCTAAATTTGATATGAGGAACCAAAAGACTCAGATAGCCAATGCAATATTAATGGAGAAGAGCAAAATTGGAGAACTGTTGCTACCCAGCATCAGAACTTAATATAAAGCTACATAGCAATGAAGATAGTGTGGCATTGGGGAAAGAATAGAAAAATGTACCAGAATACAGAGCCTAGTAATAGACCCACATAATGGTCAAGTGATCTGTGACAAAAGAGCAGACAATACAAAGAGGAAAGATGATCTTTTAAACAAAAGATACCAGATATCCTCATGCAAAAAAAAAAATATGACTCCAAATATAATCCTTACAGTCCTTACCTAAATTAATTCCAAATGGATCACAGACTTAAATTTAAAATGGAAAATGACAGTACTACTGGAAGGAGAAAAATCTAGATGTCTGGAGTTTGGGGATGAATTTTTTTAGATACTATACCAAAAGCACAGTTCATGAAAGAAAGAACTGATAAGTTAGAGTTTATCAAAATTAAAAAAAAAAAAATAGCTCTGTGAAAGGCTCTGTCAAAAGACTAAAAGAACAAGCCACAGTCTGAGTGAAAAGATTTTCAAAAGATATTTTTAGATAAAGGCTTATTATCCAAAATATACTAAGAAATTTTAAGACTCAACAATAAGAAAGCAAACAACTCAATTAAAAATGAACCGAAAACATTAACAGGCATCTCACCAAAGAAGATATACAGATGGCGAATAAGCATATGGAAAAATGTGGAGAAAAGGGAACACTTCTGCACTGCTGGTGGAAATGCAAGCTAGTATGTCCCTTTTGGAAGGAAGTTTGGAGAACACTCAGGGATCTAAATGTAGACCTGCCGTCTGATTCTGCAATTCCACATCTAGATGTATATCCAAAGGACCAAAAATCATTTACCATAAAGATATTTGCACCAGATTATTCATTGCAGCTCAATTCATAATTGCCAAGTCATGGAAGAAGCCCAAGTGCCCATCGACCCATGAATGGATTAATAAATTGTGGTATATGTATACCATGGAATACTATGCAGCATTTAAAAAAATGAAGACTTTACCTCTTTTATGTTTACATGGATGGAACTGGAAAATATTCTTAGTAAAGTATCTCAGGAATGGAAAATATATATCCAATGTATGCAGTACTACTGTGAAACCAATTTACAATCACTCACACTTGCATAAAATACCACTATACACTTAATAGACTGGCCAAAATCCAGAACACTGTCAATACTAAATACTGACAAGGATGGTGGAACACCAGGAGCTGCCTCAGTTGTTGCTGGTGGGTTGCAAAGGGTAAGCCACTTTGGAAGACAGTTTGGTGGTCTCTTACAAAATTCAGCACTCTAAGCTATATGATTCACCAATCACACTTCTTGTTATTTACTCAAAGGAGTTGAAAATTATGTCTACACAAAAACTTGCATTGGATGTTTATAGCAGCTTTAGTATATTACTTAAAATTGGAAGCAATTAGGCTAGGAGTGGTAACTCACACCTGAAATTCCAGTACATGGGAAGCTAAAGCAGGTGGATTGCCTGAGCTCACAGGTTCAAGACCACCCTGAGCCAGAATGAGACCCCTGTCTATAAAAAATAGCTGGGCAGTGCGGTAGGCACCTTTAGTCCCAGCTAGTTGGGAAACTAAGGCAAGAGGATTACTTGAACCCAAGAGTTTGAGGTTTCTGTGAGCTATGACATCACGGCACTGTACCAAGGGTGACCAAGTTTTCTCTTTCTCAAGAAAAAAAAATGGAAGTAATTAAGTTGTCCTTCAGTAGGTAAATGGATAAATAATTTTTGTACATCCAGAAAATTAAATAGTCAGCACAAAAGGAAATACATTATAAATCCTCAAAAAGACCTGAAACTTAAGTGCATATTACTTAGTGAAAGAAGCCAATTGCAAAAAGCTGCTCAATATGTTATTTGAACTCTATGACACTCAGGAAAATGCAAAAATATGAATCTAGTAAAAAGACCAATGGTAGCTAGGGACTGCGGAGAAAGAAGGATGAATGGGCACAGCAGACAGGATCTTTAAGGAAATGAAACTACTCCATATGATGCTATAATAATTAACACATGTTATTATAAATCTGTCCAAACTCATAGAATGTATAACACCAAGAATGAAGTCTAATATAGACCATGGACTTTGGGTTAAAATGATTTCTCAAAGTGGTTTCATCAACTATGACAAACACATCATTCTGTTGGGGAAATGATGATGGGGAGGCTGTGTATGCATAGGGCCTGGTAGTATATGGAAATTATACCTTCCTCTCAATTATTCTGTGAATCTGAAAGGTCTTGAGAAATAAAGTCTACTGAAGATATTCTTTCAGAAAAATATAGGATAGAAATCTCCTTGTTCTTTTTGATAAACATATGCGATTGCATACGTGAGAAGGTAATTAGGATAGAGTTAGAGAAATTTCACATTATGCAATGTATATTTCCATATTATTTTTCATAATGAGCATAAATTAATGTAATATTTCTTGAATATTTAAAGTGATTAAAAATTAATAATATAAAAATACAGCCATGTACACATATGAGTTCACACAATTAAGTTGGGAATTCATCTTAGAAAAAGTACTACATACCTCACTGCTGAATATCAATAAAGTCATCTTCAAAGTACTCCCTTGAGGAAACTATGTGCTGATGCCAGCACCTACTTCACCTTCAAATGAAATTTGGGACCCTTTCTCTGGAATGGCCACCAGAGTTGTTGCCAAAGGAGTGTTGACAATTAAGTTTGCAGACATCCTAGAAAAAGTGCTAAATACCTCAAAGTTGACCATATTGCCCTTCAACAATGAAGTATGTAGTATTTTTTCTAGGATGAGTTCACAAACTTAGTTATTCGACCTTGTATAAATGAATTTTATTTAAGATGTTTATTTTTATTTTTTCTTTATTTCAGGTTAATGTGTGGTTATACACAACTAGGTTACAATGCTTATATTTGTTATATGGAGTCCCTCTTGTAGTAGTGATCTGCATCTAAGAATGTGCCCTATAGCCTTGCATTGTGTCCTATACTCTTGCATTAAATGGGAGCACATCAATCCCCCTTCCTTCCCCCTCCATTGTTCTTCCACTCACAAATTGAATTGAATTGAGTTTTTCTCTGATGTGGGTGTATATTAGATCACCTACTGGCTTCATATTAGTATTGAATATGTGAATACTAGCTTTACCATTCTTGTGATACTTCACTAAGAAGATTGTGCTTCAACCCTTCCAGGATAATATAAAAGATGTAAAGTCTCCATATTTTTTATGGCTGAATGCTATTCCATGGTACACATATATCAGGGTTTGTTATTTAATTCCTGGGATGGTAGGCATTCAGGTTATTTTCACATTTTAGTGATTTTAAATTGAGCTTCAAAAAACAATCTAGGGCAAATGTCATTATTATAAAATGCTTTTTCTTTTCTTTTCTTTTCTTTTTTCTGGGTAGATACCTAGTAATGAGATTGTGGGACCAAATGGGAGGCCTAATTTGGGTTCTTTGAGGGTTCTCCATACATGTTTCCAGAGAGGTGGTAGTAGTGTTCAGTCAAACCAACAGTGGAAAAGTGTTCCCTTCTCTCTCTGCCTGTGCCAGCATCTGCAACTTTCTGATATGGGCTATTTTCACTGAGGCTAGGTGATATCTCAGAGTGGTTTTTATTTGCATTTCTCTGGTAATCAGGGATGATGAGCATTTTTTCATATTTTTTAGACATTCATCTGTCTTCCTTAGTGATCTGCCTTCTTCTGTTCATGTCTCTTGCCCAGTAACAGATGGAATTCTTTGCTCTATTTTTATTAATTTATTTGAGTTCTCCATAGATTCCAGTTATCAACTGTTTCTCAGATTCCTAATATGCAAATATCTTTTCCCATTCTGAAAGTTGTCCTTTTGCTTTCCTTGTTGTGTTCTTAACTGTGCAGAAACTTTTCCACTAAATTAAGTCCTATTTGTTTATTTTTGTTGTTGTTGGCATTGCCACTGAAGTCCTCTTCATAAAATCTTTCCTCAGGCCAATATCCTCAAGAGTTTTCTCTATACTTTTCTTATATTTTTATTATTTCATGTCTTGGATTTAAATCTTTTATTCATCTTGAGTCAATTTTTGTAAGTGGTGAAAAGTATGGGTCCACTTTCAGTCATTTATGTGTGGTTATCCAGTTCAGCCAGGATCATTTATTGAAGAGGTTTTATTCCCCCCAGTGTAGGCTTTTGTTTGGTTTATCAAAAACAGACTGGTTTCATCTCCTGGTTTTCTATTCTGTCCCAAATGTTTAGGTCTCTATTTTTGTGCCAATACCATGCTGTTTTGATTATTATGGCCTTGTAATATAATCTAACATCTAATAGAGAGATGCCTCTGATTTTGTTTTTATTACTAAAAATTGTCTTGGCTATACAATGGTTTTCTGGTTCCATACAAAATGAAGTACTATTTTTTCCAGTTCTTCAAAGTATGATGTTGGAATTTTAATGGGAATTCTATTGAATCCATAGATTGCTTTGGGAAGTATATATGAACATTTTAACAACATTGATTCTTCCCAGTCAAGAGCCTGATATGTTCTTCTATTTGTTAATATCTTCTGCTATTTCTTTTTCCACAGGATTTTATAATTCTCTTAGTAGAAGTCCTTTTCCTCTTTTCTTCAGTATATTGCTAGGTCTTTCATTTTCTTTGAACCTACAGTGAAGGGAATTGTGTTTTTGACTTGCTTTTCAACTTGGCTGTTATTGGCATACATTGAGGTAATTCCATTTATTGATCACTTCCAGGAGTCTTTCAGGTGATTCTCTGGGGTTCTATAAGCACAGGATTATTTCACCAGCAAGAGCAAGAGTTTGATCTCCTCTGCCCCCATTTGGATGCCTTTATATCCTTCTCATGCCTGATTGCACAGGCTAGAACTTCCAGCATTATGCTGAATAGTATGGTGATAGAGGGCATCCTTGTCTTGTTTGAGTTCTAATTGTAAAATCTTTCAGTTTTATTCTATTCAGTAAGATATTAGATTTTGGTTTTCACAGATGTCTTAATTAGTTTAAGAAATTGCATGAAAATGGACCTCCTCCTTTTTAAAATTTATTTTCTTAGTTCCTTTATTGTCTTAAACCCTGTGCCAAGGCCATCCCTCAAAGTCCATGGTGGTATACATTAAGAGGAGCAGAGACACTGACCCTTTGATGGGGGAACAAAAACTCTATCAGAGAAAAAATCCCCTTCATTGGTGGATAAAGATAGTGCATTTAATAATGTCTTCAATGTTTTCTCTCTGTATCTTTTTTTCAGATGTTACTATATACTTGCAAATCCTTTTTTATTATTTAATATAATGCATTACCATTATTATTTTTTGATATTCAAATTATTCTAAATTTTGTCAGTGAAGTCCCCTCAAGCTAGCTCCTGTGTAATTTGACAAATTCAGTAGAATCATAACAAAAGGAAGGAAATCCAGTATTTCCATTACTGCTCAATGTTGCAGTAATTAGTCAATTAAGTTAGATGAAAGAAATCTATTATGGACACAGAAATTTAAAAAGGGAATTAAAATATTCTTTAATTTCAGGGTAAGTGTATTACTTTCTTTCTTTCTTTTTTTTTTTTAGAGACAGTCTCACTTGGTCACCCTCAGTAGAGTGCTGTGGCATCACAGCTCACAGCAACCTCCAGCTCTTGGGCTTAGGTGATTCTCTTGCCTTAGCCTTCCGAGTAGTTGGGATTACAGGTGCCTGCCACAATACCCAGTTATTTTTTTGTTTCAGTTTGGTTAGGGCTGGGTTTGAACTCACGAACCCCGATATATGGGGTGGGTGCCCTACTCACTGAGCCACATGTGCTGCCCAGGGTAAGTGTATTTCATAAAATAGAAAATATTGACAGTAATTGCACTTATATTTAAATTTAAGAAACTATACATAAAGCAATGGATCATACTAAAGAGTTTAAAAAGAAAGAAATAGTAATGAAAAATAAAAATTAATAATTAAGAAAAAAGTAAGAGTAGATGAATAACACCTAATTGATTTTAAAAAATCCGTGAAAGTGTCAAACTCTATAAAATATACAATAATCCCACTGTAAGTATGTAACTATGGAAAATTATTGATCTCTCCTTCTTATTTCTTCCTACACACTCTGAAGTGTGCTGAATTTTTTTTGTTCACACTGATGATAAACAGTATTAGAAACCTCAGAAGTAATTGGAGGAAATCACAAGAAAAAGAGAAACTTCAACAAAATGAATTTAAAAAACCATTAAATTCTTACCACAATTAGACTGCCAGGGATATTTGGGAGGATTTTGTCAGAATGTGTCTATTTACCTGATGTAGTCATTGTTATGTCTTCAATGTCCTTCTTCAAATAGGTAAGTAATCACCTACATTACCTACAATAGGGTCAATGTTAAACTTTCTTTTATCACTTGCCATTATTCTTGTGTATAATTTTAAGCCCTTAATGTATCATGTTAAGAAAAGTTTAGAAAATGACTGTATGTAAATTTTCTAAGAAACATAAAGATAATGTTAAAATAACACATTGAACATATCAATGCCGAGAATTTTTTAAAATGTAGAATATTTCTTAAATTCTGAAAAATGCAAATCAAAAGGATTGACTGAAAGAGAAAAATAATATCAAAATAAGTCAAGGACCATTAAAAGAAACCCAAATTTTACATTACTAGTGAAGCTATGTATTTCTTTTCAAGGTACGTCAATTTTGACAACAAAATGGGCTGGAGAGGAAGTAAACAAGACACATAACTTACAGACTACTCTCACATAAGAACATAGAGGCAAACGTTTGAAATAACACAAAAGGAAATCAAGAGGAGCAGCTTTGATAATAGTAAATAGTGAATAAGAATGGTATTTGTCAAAAAACAGAATAATTTTAATATCCATGTGACAGTAAAGACAATATTGGTGAGCAAAGGAAAATGTGACAAACATGTACTGTAGTTCATGAATTTAAAATAAAACAATTTTTAGCAATCTAAAAATAAAAGGGAACTTCCTTAAAATAATGCATGTCTTTAGCTAAAAGCTACAGTGCATACCACACTTAAAGGTTAAATCTAGAAACTTTCTTGGAAACGAGAATAAGACGGGTGAGACAGCTAAAGTGGAAAGCATAGCTAAACTACCTACATTTGCAGATGATATGATTGTTTTTACAGCATATTGAAAATATGGAGGCAAAATGTTTTATTTACCAAGAGTATTAGTAGGGTTTCTGGAAGGAATATAAAAATAATAAAATAATAATATATGACAATTTTATTCCTGAATTGAAAATATAGAGGCAAAATGTTTTATCTACCAAGAGTATTAGTTGGGTTTCTGGAAGCAATATAAAAATAATAATATACGACAATTTTATTCCTGAAGATATCATCACATAGCTCAGGTATCTCTTTTCCTTCCACATTGAGTAGTTTACCAAAACATATTTTCATCAATTTTGAATTGTCTAAATCAATTATAAACTTCACTAGCTGCTAAACTTTGTAAGCTCCATCTTCCTAAAAGGCCATACCTGATGAAAAAGTTTTCATTTGTTTCTTTTTGTCCAACTGTTAGGGTGGGTCCCTCTTCTGGAGATTCTCTCATGATTGGCCTAAGCACAACTCTCTTGGGATAACGAGAGTTTGGAGAATGCTGAGGGCGTTGCTAGTTCTGAAAATTTACCTAGTAAAATGTAGATTACATTTAAACTATACGGAACTAGCATGTGTTCAGTGATCCTCTGTATGACATCAGACTGTGCATTTAAAACATATAAGGGAGAAAATATATACATACTATTATAATAGCAATACCATATAATATCTAGGAATAAATCCACAAAAAATTGTAAACCTATTTTGAATAAAATTTTGAAGAATAAAACAAGATAGACACTAACTTAATATAAAAAATATGAGAAATTTCCAAATCTTCAAATAAATGACCCATAAATGAATCTAGAAAGTCAAAACAAAATTCTATAGATCATATACAGGTATGTAAAAAAAATCATATCGCAACATACTTTAGAGTAACATACACACGTTTCAGACAAACAGTCACCTTACAGGAGAGAAAATCCTGTTAGAAAAGTTATATTAGGGCTGCACTGACTATTAATATTGTTTTTCTAAAACGAATGAGATTTGAGTTGAAATGTTATATATTGTTTTCTAAAAATAGTCATTGGCATATGAGTGTTCTTTATATGTTTATAAAGACATTTATACATTTGAAATAATATTCTTCTTACTTAAAATATTTTGAAACAAAATATTTTAAAATACTGATGGAAGAAAACTGTATCAAGGGAGAAAAAAATTGATATCTTAGATTTAAAGTAGATGAAAAGCATAGATAGAGCTAACATGACACTGATCATCTTTTGAAATCAGTAAGCAGTCAAGTCTTTTATGATCTAAATGATTTTGAACAGTATAGAAAATAGTGAGTATTACAGTGATAAAATGTCAGCAATATAACAGAAAAGGAGATCAAAATGTGTACTTCTGATTTAAAATGAGGGAAAAGGAGGAATAGAGAGTGGTGCATGACACTAAGGGCCTTGATATCATAGGTATAGATCAAGTAGTAAATGAAGATTTTTCTAACCTCCAATTCCTTGTGAACTATAGAAGATACATTGACGACCATGATGAACAAGATCCTCCGGAGGAAATATAACCTCCACAAACAATTTCACAGAAGTGAACTATTTAGGATTGTGCTATATTGTAGCGTAAATAAATTCTGAGCATGTAATTTTCTTAAAATATGTGTTCATAAAATAGGATTTAGAAACCGGTTATATTTTTTATTGCTATTATTATATCACATGCTGTTCATTTAGAAGCATTACCAGATTTCTTTCTGCTTTAGTCTATTCCTTCATATTATTCCATAAAAGTTTTCATGGGTTAATAAATTTATTCACCAACACCAAAGCAATAATAACATGAATAATGGTTCCCTTGTCATCATTGTCAACTTCCCAGCTAATTAAAACAGAATGGTTTGTGTCCAGCCATCATTAACATTTGTGAAAAAAAATCATAGAATTCCGTTTTGTTGAAAACTTACTTTTTAAGTCACTGTTACCTGAGATGGCAGATCATTGGAATAAGAACTACGAAAAGAAAACAGTGGGAGTCGGCAACGTATGTTCACTCAATAAGAGGTTTATATCCTCTTTTTAGCAATAATATTTCTGGAATTTGAGAAACATATAAATATTAATAATACTTTCTGTTTTATTGGCTGCATTTTTCTTCTGACACAGGATTTTTAAAAATCTGTTGTCTCTACATTAAAGAATGCATGTAGGTTTGTGAAATAAATAAGGATACTTGTTCAAATCTTGTTTTTGGAGTAATTAATGATTAGAGATATACACAACAGAAGGATTTGTGTGTGTGCTATTGCTAAGGCAGCAAATTCTGCCTGACATTTCCACAGCACATCCTCCAATTAAGTAGGCAGCTGTCATATTGACTGAATTGATAATCTGTTCACATGTCACCAGAGAACATTTACGTTTACCAGGATGCGAAGTCACCAGAGAATATTCAAGTTTAGAAATTAATGTTTTCTCGGGGTTTTGTCCCTAACAACAAGAAAAAAATTGTCATTTTGATTGTATTTCTTGATTTGCAGAGGCAGTAGTCTGAATTATTAACACTGGCATAGAGTAAGGGTCTTTAAAAAACACTATAATAAAAATAAACATAATTTGTCTGTCTTCTTTCTATGTTGACAAAAAAGCTGATATGGGTGATGAATGACATGGTTTCATGAAACTGCTTAACGTGAATATTTTTGAATTTTTGGTATCAAAATTGATTTTAGAAATAAATCTAAAACATGACATAACAGCAAAGCTTTTAAATCCTACAATGGGCAGCATCTAAGTTCTCTGAGGTGGCCCTCAAATATCTCTAGCCTGTGTCTCCGAGTTCTCCACCTGGCTTTGTTAGCAAACATCATGCCGTAGTCCAGATGTGCACATACACCGTGCAAACACAAAGACCTCAGTTAGCTGCTCTGCATGGTTAGCATGATAAGAACATTATTTTTGGCTTACACACTTTTTTGTTTTTGTTAGCTTCATATCTGTATTTTGATCTTAATGACAAAAGAGATCAGGGAGAAAAATAATGGGAAATCGGGGGAGAATGTGGAAGGAAAAGGGAACGACAGTGGTAAAAGACTAGGATTTGGCGTTTTTTTGCAGTTTTTGGCCAGGGCTGGGTTTGAACCCACCAGCTTCAGCATATGGGGCTACCACCCTACTCCTTGAGCCACAGGCACCACCAAAGACTAGGGAAGTTTTATGTAGGAAAGAGGAGACGAGTGGACAGAAAATGAAGTAAAAAGAAACAAGCAGAAAGCAAGGAACACAAAATCTGCATGATTCTCAAAAGTTATTTAACTGAAAGTTTTTTAGAAGACAGTACAAAAAACTTTTAAACAAAGATTTATTGGTGTGAAAGTCTGTATTGATCCTATTCAATGCTTAATGATTTTATTTCCCTTCATATCAGTTTTTACCACTGTTATTCACCTTGCACCTGTTGGAAATTACCTATCTCATATAAAAACTTTTTAAATCTTGACCAACACCAGAGTTACAAATAGAAAAGAATTGAAAAGTCAATTTTAAAAATAATTTATATTTTAATTTCTGTGATAATGTACGATTCAAATAAAATCTTAATTTATAAAAAAATTAACATTAATATTAATGTTAATAAAACATTTACAAAACTAAATATATGACCCCAATAATGTGAATAGATGTGTCTCCATGTTAGTTTATGGAACCTTTAGTTTGGGCCGACCATCATGAAGTGAGTTTGACATTGAGACTCTCCCCAGATGTTCCAATGACCTTAATAGGTGTGCAGAGAAAATGTGACACCAGATTCCACAAGTATCATCTGTGGGAATTAATAGTGACTGTGAAGTCGTTTGGCTTGAGTAGCTAGAAGAATGAAACTGAAAATTAAAATGGCAGAAGTTATATTTAGATAGATTTTTAGATAAGAGTTCAGTTCTGAATAGGTTAAAATAGAAATGTTTATTTGTTCAAATGAAAATATCAGATAGTTAAAAAAAATCTGGATTTGAACCTATGGCTAATCTCTTCTATGTTTATTCAATTAAATGCATAAATATATGTCACCAGCAGGTTGATGCTACCTTAACAAATTATCATGTTTTTGTAAATTTTGTAGATAACTTGATTCTGACAATTTTCTTCATTTTCTCATTTTTCAAATTTTATAAATCAACCTAACAAAAAAAAAATGGCATCATTTATATTTAAGCTCTATACTAGACTGCCTTAAATTCATGGTAGTTACTTGAGTTTTGGTTTCAAAATCTCTCCTATCTAGTCAAATACTTAAAAAAATAAAAACCCTACTTTTGATTTAATCTAATTTAGGTGTCTAATTTGGGTAGAGGGCAGAAGCAAATAAGTGCCTTCAGAACCATCACATACATGTTTGTTTGTAATGTAGAATGCAAACCAAATTCTTTTGCCTAAAATATTAGATCCCTAACAATAGAGACTGAGCTTCCTTCTGTGGATACTCTGAAAAATAAAATCCCTAATTTTATTTTGTTTCAGCTATTCTTATTTCTTTAACAATGGCTGTGATGATGGACAGAGCTTGTGAGATAGTGATTAGGGTACAGGCCCCATATACCAAGGGTGGATCTCGAAACCAACCTGGGTCAAACTGCAATAAAAAAATAGCCGGGTGTTGTGGCAAGCACCTGTAATCCCAGCTACTCGGGAGGCTGAGACAAGAGAATTGCTTAAGACCAAGAACTGGAGGTTGCTGTGAACTGTGACATTATGAAACTCTACACAGAGAGACAAAGCAAGACTCTGTCTATTAAAAAAAAAAAAAAAACGCTGTGATGAATGCCTTCTCTATTCCTAGTAATACATTCATGTGTCATTTAATCACTGATCCTATGTTGATTATATTTACCTTAAATTTTGAAAATAGAATAACTTCTGGTCATTTTAATGCACTTTTGTTTAAAAAAAAAAACAACAACTTTATGTCCTACTTTGAATTAATCACTAAATGAATGAAAATCTAATTATATAAAAGAAATAAATTACTTCAGAAACTTAAAATACTCTGACAGTTCCATTAGTGAAGGCATCTAAACACTTAACACATAGTAGTTTCTATATTCTCAACTCTAGCTAGTTATTACCGTAGTATTAGAGTTACAAAAACTTAGCTGTAATACATTTTATTCCATTGGCCATTTTACTTCTTTATTATAACTTGTTAATTGTGTTAGATAAATAATACAATCCAAGTAGAATGTCAAGTAACAGTACTTTCGGAATGCTGAGGTTGCCCATCTGAAGAAATTAGAAATTGAAGACCAAAGTAAATCCAAAGACAATCGGAGGAAAGAAATGATAAAGACACTAATACTAACTTACAACAATTACAAAAGATAGTCATTTGAAACCGACAGCACAATGTATAACCCTCTAGAGAGACTGACATAGTAGAAAGATGTCACCACCAACATCAGGAGTAAAATTGGATACATTACCATAAATTCTGATACCAAAAAAAAAAGATGATAAGAAACTACTATAAGCAACCTTACATTCATAAGTCAAACAATTTAGTGAAATAAACCAACTCCTCAAAGGCTACAAACAATCCAAACTCACCCAATTTGAAACTAATAGCTCGGTAACTGCATAGCTCTGCTTATGCAGACCACTGCATAGCTCTGTAACTGTAATTTAAAATTTAATAAGCCCCCCAAAAGGGAAATTCCAGTTCCAGATTATTTCACTAGAGAAGTCTACCAAATATTTAAAGAATTAACATTGGTTTTATGCAATATCTTCCAGACAATAGAAGAGGAAGGAGCACGCATTTACCTCCTGTTGCTGCAATAACCTATTGCCATAAATTAGTGTCTTGAAGTAAAATAGACTTACTCTTTTACCATTCTGAGTCTTAAGGAATTATATCCAGGTGTCATCAGAGATGGTTCCTCACAAAGCTTAAGGAGATGCATTTCTTGACTCTTAGTTTCTGGTCATTGCTGGCATTCCTTGGTGTGTGGCAACATCACTTTAGTCTCTGCTTGGATCCTCACATCACTTTCTCTTCTGTGTATTTCAAATCTCCCTTTCTTACTGTTTTATAAGAACTCTTATGATACAAAATACACCAATATATATTTACAAAACACATGCAGTTTCTGTGTGCTGAAAATTATAATGCTACTGAAAGAAAACAAACTTAAATACATGCAAAGGCATGCTGTTTCGTGAATTGGAAAACTTGATATGATAAAGATCTCAATTTTCCCAAAATGATCGATAGTTTTTAGGTAAATATTACTGAAATTCCAGAAAGTTTCTGGACATAGAGAAACTTGCTCTTAAATTTATATGGAAATATCATGGTCCTAAAATATCTGGAGTAATTTTAACAATGAAAAATAAAGCGGAAAACATCCTTCTACCTAATACTAAGACTTACTATATATCCACAGCAAAGATGGCAGAGGACTAGAGATAGAACAATGGCATGAAGTAGAGAATGCAGAAATAGTCATTCATAAATATTTCAACTGATTTTTGACAAAAGTGTAAAAGGAATGACATCCTGACAACAGGATGGCTTTGTTAATAAATGGTGCAGATAAAACTGGACCTTCATAGAGAACATTTTCAAAAAACTGACTTAAACCTATTATTTTGTATAAAAATTGATTCATAATCAATCATGCAGTTAAATAGAATAAGCAATAATATCAAACTTTTTTTTATTAAGTCATATACACATAGGTCATGAATACATTTATGCATATGTGCAGTACAATGTGTTGATTTTTTAATACAATCTGAGTGCTTATATCAAACCTTTAACAAAAAATAGAAGATAGTTTGCAGAATAGAAGGTCAAGCAAAAGACTTTCTAAATTTAATATAAAATTTATGTCTGACAAAGGTAAAATAAGTTGGAGTTTATGAAAATTAAATATCTCCACCTAATGAAAGACTATGTAAAGATAAAAATATGCTACATTTTCTGGGAAAATATTCACAAACCAGGAAGCTAACAAAGTATTAAAATCTGGAAATTGAGAAAAACTCTCAAAACTCAAACAGAAAGCTAAAATAGCCAATTAGAAAATGAGCAAAGAACAGACATTTTACTTAACGGAATGTACAGATGAGAATATGCACATTAAAAGATGTTTCACATAGCTACTCCTTATTTAAATGCACATTAAAAACCACCATATTATCACTAAAAACACAGCAGAATATCTAAAATTAACAACACAAATATCTGAACTATGAGAGAACTGGATTGCTCATTATTTGGTGTTAGAAATCCGTTTGATGATTTCCTCCAAAACGAAACATTTTCACCTAATTACCATATGAGCCAGAATTTGCACCCTCATTAATTTATACCAGAGCAATAAAAATTTGCATTCGCAAGAAACAAACAAAACATTGCTCAGGAATGTTCGTACTCGCCGTATTTGTAATAGCCTCAAACGGGAAACGGCCCAGATGTCCTTGCACAAGTGAATAGTTAAAAATGTGGCACGCACATGTCATGAGAGTCTAACTACCAATGAAGAAACAACAAGAACAACGTTTGATATATGCAGCGACTTAGGTGAATTGCTAGGGAGTTATGCTTAGTAAAAAAGTCAAATTCAAAATATTATATATTATAAGATTCTATTCATGTAATATTTTTGAAATGATAAAATCTTAGAAATGGAAGACAGGTTTGTGGTTGCCATGGACAGACTACTGGAGATGGTTTTGGCGGCGATGTAGGGAGAAGTGGTGCGGGGGTATGAGGTCAGAGAGAGGTGGGTGTGTCTAGAAAAGGGCACAGGAGAAATCCAGAGGGATCCTTATAATTTTAGAACTGTCTAATACCTTGACCATGGTGGTGGATACTGAAACCTACACAGGTAATAAAATTGTTAAGCACTTAACTGTAGACACACACACACACACCCCTTCACTCTGAGTACAGGTTAAACTGTGGGGATCAGAGTAAGATTAGTGGATTGTACCAATGTCATTATCTAGATTAGCTATTAGTCTTACAAAATATTACTCTTGGGGAAAACTTGACAAATTATATATGAATTAACTGTCCATTTCTTATCACTGCATAGGGATCCACCAACTATTACAACAAATTTAATTTTAAAGTTATACTGACCTATAATAAATATGTAGTAAAGAGCTTTAGTAATCTTCTGTCCTGTTAGCACCCTGCTTTAAAATTCCCTTTCTTTTATAATATAAATTTCTCTGTGAATATAAAAATTACATTTTTGATATTCAAGTTAAACAGTATCCATCTTTAATCAAGACAATCATTTTACCTGCATAATAGCCTCCAGTGCTGTTTATTTCAACTTGTTAAATAATATAAAAGTTTAGAGACACAGTAACTCAGAGTGGCACTTGGGTGACAAGTGAGCAGTTCTTCCTTCATTTTTAAAAATTTTAAAAAATATGTGACATTTTATAGTATTAGAATATTCTGAAAATGTGATGAGTTCTGTAAAACTTATTTACTGTATTTTTATCATTTCTTTAAAAAGAATGTACCTTTATGTGCTGGCCAAAAGTATAAGAGAAATTTGTGGTTAATTAACTCAACACATAATATATTTACAAGGTCTGAAATATTTTTGACCATAAATTGGTATTTATGAATGTTAAAGTATTAACTATTTACTCTATATTTCTTAGGATTTTACTTTCATTTAATCATTAATGTCCTATGAAGATATTTCCAAGTAGAAACATCAATATTGGATTATGGGGGTGGAAAGTGAAAATGATGTGACGCTGGATAAAAATACTAAGCAGAAGGGCATACTGTGTCTTTTAGATCAATGGCTAGTAGGTTACTTATCCAAAGGCATAATTGGTGAAATTAAACTCAAAGCAGTAGACTTTAGTGGTACATATTAGCAAGTAGTTGTAATTATATTGGCATTGTTAGCTAAAGCAAGTAAATAAACATGTTGCTCCAAAGTACAAATATTTAAAGCAAACACATGCAAGACAGATTAATAAAATTAACTACTTGTGTTAATTTGGCACACATTGCCCACACTTGTTAATGTTGCCGTACTGTAGTTAAAAGTCTGATCATTCACAGTAAACTGTTGTTTAAAGACAATTAAGATATAAGACTAAGGATGGGAGCATTCCTGTTGAGTTAAATCTGAACATAAATATTTTATCTATACATGTCCATATCTATACAGAATCCTTAAATACTTACAATTACTGAACATGTACTCTCTGTATCTGACATCTATGGATCCCACAATACCCTTTTTAATGATTTCTGAAAATTTAAATAGTGCAATTTCTTCTAGCAGATTTGATATTTTCTGATTTAGGAAATTAAAGAGGGATAGCTTGCTCTCCTTGCATGACTTGCTTACACTTTGCATATACAGGTAGTTTAACATTCTGATATTAAAATGTTTCTAAAGAAATTTAATGACTTTCATTTTAAACAAATTGTGCTCTAATTAAGAAGAGATATTTTGAAAATTATTAAGAATGATTGCCATGATTTACAGTCAACATTTGTCTTACTTGTCAGTGGAACGTTGAGCCACGTATATACCAAATGAAGCAAATTGATTAGATTTCCTAACTCGTCCTTATAGAAGTCACAAAAACTAAAAGTTGAATTGCAGATATTCAAAGGATAGGTTGTCATTAGTATATTTAATTCTATGAAGATTTGAAGCATTATAAATAAGGGGGTAGAATAAATTAAAACTCCCCCAAATAACTATAAACTGAGAGTATGTATAATTTTTATTTGTAGATTAAGAGAAATTTCTGTGCCTAAAGAAAGAATTGGGAGAAATAAAGGAGAGACAGAGGTAATTGGAAATCCACAAATGAAAATATATTTAGAGCATTATTTATGTTACACTGACATAATATTCAAAGGTAAATTACTCAATAGTTTTAGGGAAATTCAGTTTAAAGTACAGCCTCAGTGACTATTTTTTTAATTAATAATCCCAGACAGTGAGATAAATATATTAAGTCAATACTATACATCAATGGTTCCATTCTCATTTACAGTAAATCCATGTGTTGAATACCTGGTGCACAAGTTTATAAAGGAGGATTAAAATGCTTAAAGTGGTTGCCAAAATATTTATAGATTATAAATGACATATAGAAGTTAAAGTCATGTTTATTTGATTATAATGTTTATCCTTAACCACTATGTGAAGAAAAATTAATATAAAATATTAAACTTCAAAAATATTGGCTCAGTGCCTGTAGCTCAGTTGTCCCGGCCTCGGCCACATACACCAAGGCTGGCAGCTTCAAGTCCAGCCCAGGCCTGCTAAACGACAATGGCAACTGCAATAAAAAAATGGCCAAGCCTTTTGGTGGGTGCCTCCCACCACAAGTAGTAGTCCCAGCTACTTGGGAGGCTGAGGCAAGAGAATCGTTTAAGCCCAAGAGTTGGAGGTTGCTGTGAGCTGTGACACCATAGCACTCTACCCAGGGCGACAGCTTGAGGCTCTGTTGTGGCTCAAGCAGCTAAGGCGCCAGCCACATACACCTGAGCTGGAGGGTTTGAATCCAGCCCAGGCCTGCCAAACAATAACGGCTGCAACCAAAAAATAGCCATCTATTATGCCTATAATCCCAGCTACTTGGGAGGCGGAGGCAGGAGAATTGCTTCAGCCCAGGAGTTGGAGGTTGCTGTGAGCTATGATGCCACAGTACTCTACCCAGGGTGACAGCTTGAGGCTCTGTCTCAAAAAAAAGGAAGAAAGAAAAGAAAAAGAAAATGTTCAAAGGGAAAAGTTATTGTCCTGTATATTATTATTGTTAAAATTCAGGTTAAGTATCAATACTTTAGTTAACTTTCAATATGACTAAGCATTTTCTCAACCCTACCTTCCACAAATAGCATTGCTAAATTTTGAACAGAATGAAGAATAAAAAGGAAAAAAATTTCAAATAAAACTGGAAGTCATGTGACAATGACCAAAAATACGAGGAAGAATCTGAAGGGGCATAAGATATATTAACCCAGAATGACAGGATGAATTATTTGTTTATATTGTTTTTGACTAAAGAAGCCCTAGTTAATACAGAATAAAAAGTTTACAATTTCAGTATTACGCCTTATATATCCCTGCCTTGTAGAGGTGCACAAACTTGGAGAAATCTGCATGATAGTGAGGTAGAAAGCCAGAAAGAAGAGACTTAAGGAGAGGAGAATAATATTCAGGACAGAAACGCTGCCTGAATCTCTGAGTAACAGCAACACGCGCATGGATGGGATATATCTCAGTTAAAGGTAAAATAACTCAAGTGAGGTTTGGGCCTCAAAATAGGACAAGAAAATTGCAGTTAGAGCCAAACCAAATTATGATCTATTTTAAAAATTAACTCTTTTCAAAAAATGTGCCACAAATCCTGGGGTTTCACAATAAAACATTCAAAACATTGATAAAACCCAAGTGTTGATAGATTAAGAAAATGTGGCTGTTCTCAAAAATAATTTAAAAAACAATTAGCTTCAAGATGACACATATTTATATCATCATCCCCCCTATATATTTATAACTAGAGCATATCTCTATATTTATGAGAAACTGAGTATACTCTGAACTAAACATACCAAAAAAATTTAATTTGGTGGCAAATGATCCTAATGTTAGTCTATCTTCTGAGATAATGTATTTAAACATATACAATAAAACCACATGACTGGGAAGTGAATATCTTCAATATCAAGTGCCACTTTTTTAGCTATTTACTTTTTTTTTTTTTTTTGAGAGAGAGAGTCTCACTGTGTCACCCTGGGTACAGTGTGGTGGCGACACAGCTGAGGCATCCTCCAACTCCTGGGCTTAAGCAAATCTCTTGCCTCAGCCTCCCAAGTAGCTGGGACTACAGGTGCCCGGCCACAATGCCTGGCTATTTTTTGTGGTTGCAGTTGTCATTGTTGTTTAACAGGGCCAGGCCAGGACCTAACCTGCCAGCCTCTGTGTAGGTGGCCAATGCCCTACTCACTGAGGTACAGATGCCAAGCCCATTTACATGTATTTTTAAAACAAATTATGAGTGAAAATCCTTCTTATACTCATTGTGAAAATAAAAAAATCACAACAACCATTCATTGCCCAGTGTGTGTCTACCATACTGCTGAGATTTATCTTTATTAATGCTTTTGACACAAGTAACTAATGGGAAATATAATAATCCATAAAATGTTACATGAAAGACTTCAGGTTTTATTCAACAATGGTCATGAAATTCCTATCAGTATGTGAAACAAAAGTACAGTAACTTAGAACATAAGGCCATCTTTATCTCCACTTCAGCATCTGAAAATCAACTGTGGAATATTGTTTGCATTCTATCGAATTTCAGTCTGCACTGCACTAACAAATTAAGGCATTACAGTTTCATACTTTTTTGTTACTTTTAAATAATGATTTTTTCTATTTTAGCTGATATATGCTTAATCAGAGAATTAGTAATAATTGCAGGGTACATTTTTTTAAGGTGAGTTTTTAAAAAAAGAACAGAAAAAAAAAAAGTACAGGATGTCCAAAGGACAACCATAAAGTTGCTATACATAGAGAAAATGAAAATTGTAGTTAAACACACTTTTACTTACAAAATATTCATTGCAAAAGTATTTATTACAAATATTGTTAATACAGAAAGAAATGCTTTTTAAAACGTATTTGGGCTAGATTTGATTTAGTGTTTGCTGAAATAATAAGTGTTAAAACACTAAGTTAAAGATTAAGCTTCCTATTTTTTTTTTTTTTTGAGACAGAGCCTCAAGCTATCCCCCTGGGTAGAGTGCCATGGCATCACAGCTCATAGCAACCTCCAACTCCTGGGCTCAAGCGAGTCTCCTGCCTCCGCCTCCCAAGTAGCTGGGACCAC
>CAUYQV010075640.1:0-19413 GCA_963574575.1 Galagoides demidoff | reverse complement strand
TTTCTGAAAATAGAATATAAACGTCTTAACACAATAACTAGAAAAATGACATAAAGGCTATGTTAACCAGTTTGATGAAAATATTTCAAATTGTATATGAAAACACCACACTGTACCCCATGATTGCATTAATGTACACAGGTATCATTTAATAAATAAAAAAAAGAAAATGACATGAAGGCTATGTTAACCAGTCCGATGAAAATATTTCAAATTGTATATAAAAACAGCACATTGTACCCCATGACAGTATTAATGTACACAGCTGTGATTTAATAAAAAAAAATGAATTGAAATGTCTTCTTGTTGTATTGTTCCCGTGAAGAATATAAAGTGTCCATCTTTGTCTTTTTTGACTTTAGTTGCTTGAAGTCCACTTGTATCTGAAAATAAGATTGTAACCCTTCCTATCTTCTGATTTTCTTTTGCCTGAAACATTTTTTCCATCCTGTAACCCTGAGTTTTACTTTGTCCTTTGAGGTTAGTTTTGTTTCCTGCTGGCATCAAAAAATGGCTTGTGATTTTTTATCCAATCAGCCAGGCTATGCCTCTTGAGTGGGAAATTCAATCCATTAACATTTGTTGAGATAATTGATAAGTATAGTAAAGTTGTATTCATCTTGTTTTGTAAAAGTCTATTGCTTTGTTTTATCTTCTGCATCACTGTGGAAGCTAGGTTTTGTCCTTCATTTTCTGGGTGTTTAGTTTACTGGTGGTCCATTGTGATGGTCAATGTGTAGAATAGGCCTGTTTCCTATAGAGCAGCTCTTGCTTTGGCAAACGTCCTCGGTATTTTCATATAGTAAATGATTTGATTTCTCAAGCAATTTTAAAGCTTAGCTTAGAACAATATAGAATCCTGGGATGGAAATTGTCTTCTTTATGTAGATTAAAAATAGATGACCATTGTCTTTTAGTTTGAAATGTTTCATTTGATATGTTTGCAGTTACCCTGATGGATTTGCCCCTATAGGTTAATTGGTACTTACTTCTGGCTGCTTGTAGAATCTTCTCTTTCATCTTGACTTTGGACAGGTTCATGACAATGTGTATTGCAGAAGCTCTATTTGACATGAGACAATCTAGGGTTCAATATTCCTCTGAAAGGAGTGTGTCAGAATCTTTGGCGATACTAGGGAAATTTTCATGTTTGATATCTTGTAGTAGGGCTTCCATTCCTCTAAGGAATTGTCTTCCCTTTCTGTGATACCTATAATTTGTATGTTTCATGCTCCTTGAAGTCCTATAATTAGATCAGTGAACATTCTGTTTTCTCTCTCTTTTTATTTGTCTCCTTAACTGCCTTTGTTATCTAAAGAACTATATCCTCTACTCTGGGATTCTTTCTTCTGCGTGGTCTAATCTGTTATTGATATTTTCTAATTCATCTTTAAGTTCCCTGAATGACTGTTTTAATTTCTTAAGCTCTGCTATAGCCTTTATTTATTATTCATATTGTTCATCTCTATTTGATTATGTTTTGGATTTTCTTTTGGTTATTTTCCACTTTCTCAGCAAGTTCCTTCCTTGTTTTAGTATATATTTTTAAAATTTTTCTGTTATTTCTAACCTTTTTTGTAAGTGACATTCTCTGCAATATCTACCTCATGATCCCCTTGGGGGACTTGCTCTGTCCTGGATTTTCATGTGGCCAGAATTTTTCTGCTGTTTCTTTCTCATGAGTTTTTTCTTTTTGTCTGTTTCCTTGCCCTACTTTTCCTCTTCATTTCCTCCTGATCTTTAAGTTATTTTGTTTCTAACCTAAGGTGTTCAAATGTCCTTTTCATAAAGAACTAAAAGAAGGAAAAAAGTAAAGTGAGAGAAGAGATAAAGATAAAAAAAGAGAAAAGAGAAAGAAAATAGGGGAAGTAGAAGTGAAGATTGACAGAAAGAAGAGAGAAACAGAAAAAGAGAGGCAAGAGTAATAGTGGCATACAGTAGGGTACTTTGACCCCCACCCACACATTCCAACCTCTGGGTGGCTGAGTTGGTTTGGTCCCTTGCCAGCTAGAGAAGGCACAAGACCCCACCTCCACCAAATAGAGAAGAATAGAAACAATATTATAAATCAAACCAAAACAAATAAACAAACAAAGAACCTTAAGGGATAAATTGGGGCAAAAAATGAATAATAGGACCAGAAAATCTAGCAAAAAGGAAACCCTTATTATTGAAGAAGGAAACAATAAAAACAATAAAAACTATAATTACAAGAGTAAAACAAAGAAAAAAAGAATAGTCTAGGGTGAAAAAGCTGAAAAAAAATAAATTTTAAATTTAAATTGAATATATATATATATATATATATATATATATACATACATACATACATATATATGTATCTTGCTGCATATGTCCTGGGCAACAAATGACCTTCTGGGGTATGAGATGCTAATCACAATACTGATATAGTTGTATAAGAAGAACTCTGGAAGCCTCTGTGTTGCCGAGGAGATCTAGTACCAACTTCCTGACTTCTTTGTCTTCAATTCCCACAGGACTGGAAGTTTGAAGCTCTCTTCAGCCTGCTTAATTGACATTCTTCAACCTTTCAAGACCATGTCCCTTGAATATACAGTGGCATTCCCAGGAAAGTGTGTGTCACTCTAATCTTCCCAGAAGTGACTGCCCTGCTCATCAGGTGCACCAAAACCAGCCTAGCACTAGGACACTGAGGGCCAAGCTGGCAACACAGCTTCCCCACAATGGCTACACCAAACCTGCAGTCATAGAATAAAAGCTACACTCCACCTGGTTGCCCAGACCTGACCCCTGAGTGCTGTTCAAAATGCAAGGTGACTCAAACAAGTGACCAGGTCTCAAATAAACCATGCAGTACAGGCCTTTTCTATCTACAAACTGTTACCACCATTGCTACCACTGCCACTGACACCACCAGGGCCACGTGGCCTTTACCCACACACAGGTACTTGCCACTTCTTCACTGCTTTCATCCTTTTCCTGGAGTCCTGAAGTCGCCCGCTGCTTCCTTGTGCCCCCAGAGGGACATTTCTGGGCAGAGTCCACAAGCCAGAGGTACCTGGTGTCTTCTCTCCTCATTCCCACCATGTATGTCTGTGAAGAAATTGTCTCTAATCCACCATCTTGCTCTGCCTTTCAACCAACAATTTTGACAATTTGATGAGTTTTTACAATGCAAGTTTTACTTCTGCTTGTTACTGACCACCTTGAAATGTCTTGAGCAGTGAAGATTTATCTCCTTTCAGAAAAATTTTTAATTCATATGTACATGGCTGTTTTCTTCATGGCATTGTTCCCATAAACTTGGACTAACATGTCCCTGACTTCACTTCAATTCTTGACAAGTTGAACAACAAATTTAAGATCTGTTGTTTTAATTCTAGCTCTGACATTCTCATTGCAACAATAACGAATGGCCCTCCGCCAAATAATGCCACACCTCAACACAAACACAGATATAAGACACTAATATACCTAAGTTATGAAACCTTACTGAGTTATGTATATAGTGGTGCCTATGTAAGTACACAGTGGCAAACTAGCAAACTTAATTGCTATACCTCATAGTATAGAGCTGTAATTCACAAAACAACATTGTGCTGCCATAAAAACAGACATATAGGCTCAGCACCCATAGCACAGTAGTTACAGCACCATCCACATACACCAAGGGTGGTGGGTTTGAGCCCAGCCTAGGCCAATTAAACAACAATGACAACTGCAATAAAAAAAAAAAATAGCGAGGCATTGTGGCAGGTGTCTGTAGTCCCAGCTACTTGGGAGGCTGAGGCAAGAGAATCACTTAAGCCCAATAGTTTGAGGCTTCTGTGAGCTGTGACACCACGGCACTCTACAGAGGGTGACATAGTGATACCTTGTCTCAAAACAACAACAACAAAAAAAAAACTGATACACAGGCCAATGAACAGAATAGAGAACCCAGAAGTAAATCCACACCTATATAAGAAACTTATTTTAGACAAAGTTTCTAGAACATACAAAGGAGTAAGGACAGTCTCTTCAAGAAATGGTTCCAGGTACAGTGGATTCCCACAATCAGAATGATTAAATTAGAATTTATTTATCACCATATATCAAAATCAAATAATAATGAATTAAAAACTTAAATATAATACTGGGAACTACGAAAGTACTAAAATAAAATGATGAGAAAATTCTTTCAGACATTGGTCTGGGCAAGGACTCCTTGAATAACACCCCCAAAGCACAAGCAACCAAAACAAAATTGGACAATTGGGACCATATCAAGCTAAAAGGCTTTGATACAGCAAAGGAAATAATCAACAAAAGGAAGAGATAATCCACAGAATGGGAGAAAATATTTTCAAAATACCCATTGGACATTAATAATGAGAATATATAAAGAGGTACAACAACTCAATAGGAAAATATTAAATAATCTAATTAAGAAATGTGTATATCATTTGAAAGAAATTTTCTCAAGAGAATATATACAAATGGTGAAAAATTATATGAATAAGTGTTAAAGATCACTAGTTATAAGAGAAATGCAAGTCAAAAATACACTGATACATCATCTCATCTGTTTTAAAATGGCTTTTGTCAAAAAGATAGGCAATAGCAAATGCTGGTGAGGAAGTGGAAAAAGGGGAACCCCATACACTGTCCTCATACAATGTTGGTTGAATGGACATTATGAATAACAGTATGAAATTTCCTAAAACAAAATAAAAATTTAGAACTTCCATATGACAAGCAATCCAACTTTGGGGTACATATTTAAAAGAAGGGATTTTATTACATTAAAAATAGATATACACCCTCGCATTTACTGTACCACTATTCACAATAGCCAAGATACAGAATCAATCAAAATGTCCATCAACAGATGAATTAATAAAGAAATTGTGGTAAAAATACACACAAAATAATATTATATAACAACACAAAGAATGAATATCTGTTATTTACAATATGGGAGAAACTGGAGTACGTAATGTTCAGTGAAATAACTAAGACAGGCACAGAAAGTTAATCTCATATATTCTCACTCATATGTGAGAACTAAATATTACAGTTTATCTCATTGAGTAGAAAGTAGAATGATGGTTACCAGAGGCTGAGAAGGGTAGTGAGGAAGGGGATGTAAAATGGCAATTATTAGTGGTTAAAAAAAATATGGTTACATAGTTTGGCAGAATGAAGAATATTTAATAGAACAACAAAGTGACTATAATTTACAATGAATTGGGATATACTTCAAAATAACTAAGAGAGTGGTATTATAATGTTCCTAAAGAAATGAAATGATCAATGCATGAGGTGGTAGATACCACAAATACCCTGATTTAATTAATTCTCACAATATGCTTGTGCTAAAACATCACATTCACCCTAATAATAAGTGCTACTACTATGTATCCTGGGTAATGAAAAATGAAAAAATATATATTTAAAAGAGAAAATCAATAAGGAAGATATAACATATTCCAGGGGGGTTCTAATCCTATGAGGTCAGACTATTAAATTTCTGAATTAATTCTATAAAAAGTGCTGCATACCTCCTTGCTAAATAGCATTATGATCACTTTCTAGGTACTCCTCTGGGCCATCTGGTGGCCATAGTGATACTCACCAATGAGGTATGTAGCACTTTTTCTAGGATGTGTTTAAAAGTCTAATTGTCCAACCTCATACACAAATTCCCGTGTGGAAAGGGGCCATAGTAACTATTTTTTCTAGGCTACTGTGATCAATGTATTGGATTTATTCACTATCTATGGATAAAGAAGATAGAGGAAATGCCACTTCACAATGTGTAGCCTCATAGGCTAAGCAGTATGAAACTCTTGGTAAATTATTCACATAGACCAAAATATAGATTGTGACACCTAAACTTGTAATCAAAAACAAAAGAATTGCTCAAAAGATCAAGGAATCAAAAAGTTGTTTTTTTGAAAAGTTTAACAAAATTGATAAACCCTTGGCTAGTCTAACGAGAAATAGAAAATTAAAGTCCCTAATGTCATTAATCAGAAATGACAAACATGACATTTTGACAATGTCATGTCAAAAACAGACACCTCAGAAATTAAAAAATTCTTAATGAATACTATAAAAATTCTATTCTCAGAAATATGAAAATCTGAAAGAAATTGATGAATACTTACAAGCACAGCACCTTCCTAGATTTAGCCAGAAAGAATTAGAAATGCTGAGCATACCTATATCAAGTACTGAAATAGCATCAACTATAAGAAATCTCCCCCAAAAAAGAAAATTCTGGGACCAGATGGCTTCATATTGGAATTCTACCAAACCTTTTTAGAGGAACTAGTACCTATATTACATAATCTTTCCCAAAAAATAGAAAAAGAAGTGATACTTTCCAACACATGTTATGAAACAAATATCACCCTGATGCCCAATCAGGAAAAGACCCAACAAGAAAAGAAAATTATAGACCAATATACTTAATGAATATAGATGCAAAAATATTCAATAAGATCCTAGCGAACAGAATCCAGCAACACATCAAACAAATTATACACCACGACCAAGTTGGTTTTATCCCAGAGTCTTAGGAATGGTTCAGTATATGTAAATCTATGAATATAATGCATCACATAAATGAAATACATACCAAAGACCATGTGATTCTCTCAGTTGATGCATAAAAAGCTTTTGATAATATCCAGCATCCTTTCATGATCATAACATTTAAGGAAAAAGGTATAGAAGGGATATTTCTTAATCTGATGGAGGCCATCTACAGCATACCCACAGCCAATATCGTATTGAATGGAGTTAAATTAAAATCATTTCCACTCAGATCAGGAACCAGGCAAGGTTGCCTATTGTCTTCACTGCCTTTTAATATTGTAATGGAAGCTTAGCCATTGCAGTCAGGAAAGATAAGGTGATCAAGAGTATCAAAATAGGAACAAAGGAGATAAAACTTTCACTTTTTGCAAATTATATGATTGTATACCTGGAAAAACTCAGGGACTCAACTATAAAACTCCTAGAAGTGATCAAGGAATACAGCAATGTCTTAGGCTACAAAATTAACACTCAACAAATCTGTAGGCTTTATATATACCAACAATAGTCAAGCCAAAAAAGCAGTCATGGAGTCTATTCCTTTTCAGTAGTGCCAAAGATGAAATATTTGGGAGTTTACCTAACAAAGGACGTGAAAGATCTCTATAAAGAGAACTATGAACCTCAGAAAAAAAAATAGTGGAAGATGTTAACAAATGGAAACATACCATGGTCATGTCTGGGAAGAATCAACATTGCTAAAATGACCATACTACCCAAAGCAATATACAATTTTAATGTAATCCCTGTTAAAGCACCACTGTCTTGCTTTAAAGACCTGGAAAAAATAATGCTTCATTTTATATGGAATCAGGAAAAACCTTGATTAGCCAAGACGTTGATCAGAAATCAAAACAAATCAGGAGGAATTATGCTACCAGACTTTAGACTATACTACAAATCTATAGTGATCAAAACAGCATGGTACTGGCACAAAAACAGAGAGGTATATTTATGGAACAGAATAGAGAACCAAGAGATGAACCCAGCTACTTATCATCATTTGATCATTGATAAGGCAATCAAAAACATTCAGTGGTGAAAAGACTCCCTACTTAACAAATGCTACTAGGTGAACTGGCTGGAAATCTGTAGAAGACTGAAATTGGACCCACACCTTTCACCATTAACAAAGACAGATTCTCACTGGATAAAAGATTTAAACTTAAGACATGAAACTATAAAAATACTAGAAGAAAGTGCAGAGAAAACACTTGAAGAAATCCACCTGGGAGAATACTTTACGAGAAGGACCCCATGGGCAATTGAAGCAACACCAAAAATACATTACTGGGACATAATCAAACTAATAAGCTTCTGCACAGCCAAGAACACAGTATGTAAAGCAAACAGACACCCCTCAGAATGGGAGAAGATATTTATAGGCTATGTGTCTGACAAAGTTTAATAACCAGAATCTACAGAGAACTCAAACATATTAGAAGGAGAGAACAAGTGATCCCATCTCAGCATGGGGATGGGATTGAATAGACACTTTTCTGAAGAAGCTAGGCATGTGGACCTACAGACCCATGAAAAAATGCTCATCATTCTTAATCATCAGAGAAATGCAAATCAAAATCACTTTGAGATATCATCTAACTCCAGTGAGATTAGCCCACATCACAAAATCCCAAAACTATAGATGTTGCCATAGATGTGGAGACAAGGGATCACTTCAGCACTGCTGATGGGAATCAAAACTAATACGGTCCTTTTAGAAAGGAGCTTGGAGATCACTTAGGGATCTAAAAATAGACCTGCAATTCAATCCCACAATTCCTCTACTAGGTATATATCCAGAAGACCAAAAATCACTTTATAACAAAGATATTTGCACAAGAATGTTTATTGCAGCCCAATTAATAATTGCTAAGTCATGGAAGAAGCCCAAGTGCCCACAATTTATTAATCCATTTGTGGATTAATAAATTGTGATATATGTACATCAAGGAATTTTATGTAGCCTTAAAAAGATAAAAGACTTTATCTTTTTTATGTTTACATGGATGTAGCTGGAATATATTCTTCTTAGCAAAGTATCTTAAGAATGGAAGAAAAAGTATCCAATGTACTCAGCCCTACTATGAAACCAATATATAAGCACTCACACTTCCATATGAAATCTATAACCCACCTACAGCCCAAGGTGAAGGGGAAAGAGGAGGGAGAGGGGAGGGGAGGGATAGAAGGGTGGAGGGAGGGAAATTGGTGGGACCACACCTATGGTGCATTTTACAATGGTACATGTCAAATCTACTAATTGTATAGTATAACTGTCTTAATATAATAATTAAGAAAGTGAGGTGAAGGCTATGTTAACCAGTTTGATGAAAGCATTCCAAATTGTATATAAAACCAGCACATTTACTACATAAATGCATTAATGTACACAGCTATGATTTAACAAAAAAAAAAAAGTTTATAAAAAAAATCAGGAGATATCTTGAATGGGTAACTCCCAAAAGGAAATGAGGAAATTTGTCATGATTAATATGTTGATCCACGATGAAGAAAATATCATAGTATGGAATTTAGTCTATTCTGTAGCTAAGCTCAGATATATAAGTGTTGCTGTTCTCAGAACTAACTGGTCAGTGACACTGAGGAAAGCACTGCAGATGAAATGAATGAATAGCATAAAAGGGAGACTGAGAATCGCTCTGGCACTCAGTGACTACCTATGTTTATTGATCCTCTTATGTACTCTAAAACATCTGATAAAAGTTTAAAATATCAAACAATTAAGAAAGTGAAGTAAAATCACAGAAACTGCCATAAAATTTCCAATTCAATACAATTACTGTTGAGCATGTATACAATTGACACAAATTGAGAACATTTTGCTCGGGGATAAACCACAAGGGCACCAGGCTCTCTGTTCTGTTAGCCCATTTCCTTAAACTAAAACTAGCAACTATTGTGTTAATGAGGATATAGGAACAAAGTACAGTGGCCTAGTGCCTCGATAGGCTACAACCTGGTGTGGACTTCCTGCACATTCCTTCCTATGAATGTTTCTGCTTTTCTGCAGGGTCAGGCCTGTCCTCAGAGTAAGGAGGACTTACTTACTCCATCTTAGGGCCACGTTCCTCAGGGAGCGTATGAGGCTAAACTACTATGTCTGAGCATGGGGGGCTGTACACCTTCATATAAGTATCTATTAATATAGGAAAAGAGGCAGAAATAGTGAAAATAATTCCAAAAATCCTTCAAATTTTCCTGGGCACTTAGTCAGTCAGGAATATTATGCTCCTTGGTTTCAGATGTGGATTCATTAAGTATCATGAAATAGTGTTTATACAAATTCATGTAATATCATGGTGAGTAGTTTACATGCAACTATACTTTGTTGTATATCTGTTGGACATCTAATGGACCCAAACCTGGGACAGTGGTCAGCAAGGGAGGCAGTACTTAAGAAGTCACAAAACTTACACCAAACTTAGCACATAAAACCAGAAGCCTGTAAGGGCATACACTGTTTTATGTGCCTAGTGGCAATGTGAAACCAATGCAGTAACCTGTCCAGCTTTCCAGAATCTTCTTATTTGGTACTTAACAGAGTGTACATGGAACAATTAATAACAATGAGTAGTTAGTAGTCAAGGTTAAACAATAGAAAGGGGCTATTATAGCCTCTAGGAAGGTTGCACAAAGGGTAAACAGGGACATGGTAAATTAGGAACATTTGAAGTGGCCAGATAATGGTGCAAAGCAGAAGAGAGTGGGGAGAAAAAGTCTCATTTCCTAAGGCATACAATTCACTTCTCTGGCCTAAGCTACTATTTGATGCCTTCAGCTTGCCTGCACTAATTACTCCATGCAGTGATAGTTACGTAGACATCCCCCTAACTGGGCACTTTACCCTACATTGGAAGGTGTGTGAGGAATTCAGCCTATTTCCCACATCTCCCTGTTTTATTTATTTGAATGGGACATTCTTCAGGTTTGGGAAGGGCATTGGAAGACAGAGGAAAGAAAAGAAATATAAAAGGAATAATATGACTACATTTTTTGTACATGTTAGAAAGTCTTTGGGACATTGATTTGTTTTTATCTCAAGGGAATTTACTTATAAGATCTTGATCAGCCCTATTCCCATGTTAACTCAGTGTGACAAATTAGCATGACAATTCAGGCCCTCCTGACATTCCAAAATTGCCAAAAAGCCAGGCTGTATCTGTTACTGCCCTGCTCATATCTAACTAATTGTCTACTTCAACATTTCCCCTCTGACTTGCATGGCCCAATTCCTTGGGAACAGAGTTGTGAACTATTCTGACTGCTTCTTCACTGAGAAGGGGTGTTATGGGTAGTGGGCACTGCAATCAGCTCTCTGTCATGTCTATCCACATGGCCACAGTAAATGAGATGCACTTATTTGTAAGTGTGGTGCATTTCCATACAGGTGGACGTCTGGCTGTTGTTGTAAATATTGATACGCAGCAGTGGCTAGCATCTGTAAACAGACAGCTTCTAAGTGAGAAGAAATAAATCTTGTTACATAATTGAAAATACAGGGTTTGGAAATCAGATTTGTTTAATATCTGACACTTTTTGCCTAATCAATTTTTAGTTATAAACAGAATAGAAGAAATTAAATTTTGGATTATAATTTTAAAAAGCCATTTGTTAAGAATATGCCCAGTTACTGTGAGATCCAGACAAAGCAACGCCAGTTAAAAAAGAAAAGCAGCTACTGTTTTAAAAAGTAAAGATGTCTCCCCTCACCTTTTTTTCTTTGTTCCAAATAAGCAACTGACCTCTGGTCTTCTGCTGAATGCTGGGACCCTATCTCAAGGACACCTATAACATAGCAACCCCAGTTTTTAGCAGGCAAAAAGGTAAACAGTTTAACAAAATTTGTATTTTAACTGTTTAGTGGTTGATTAATCCTTTGAGTTCTGACTCTTGATGCACTTATTTATTACTTTGAATATGTGTATAAGAACAGAAATCTAAGAGGCTTTGAACATAAGTCTTAAAAACTGAGAACAAAAAAATTTGTTGTTTTAACCAGAGATTTTATTCTAATAAAATAAAAAAAAAAGTTTGTGAATAGTTCACTTATGCTTCTCTAAAAGCCTGTGATGTCAAAGGAGTGAAGCATTTAACTTAACCTTAAGATTTCATTTAAACAGTGGTGTAGGGCAATGAGATTTGATCTCCAAGAAGCAGAGAAATTGTGGAATACATACAGGGTTGTATTTTTCTTCTACTTTAGAGATGGATATAGTAGAGGAAAACAGAGGCCTTAAAATTTAGGAAGAGCATAGAAAGTTGCTCTGATGTTATTAAAATCAGTTTGCTTATCAGTAACAGAGAGAGTGCTACTTAAGGCTTAATTATTCCCGTGTGATGAAGTTGAGCTTGTTTCTAGGATGGAGTCTGTTCATATAAAATAGTTTTAGAGGGTATTCCATGATTATGGAGGATGCCAACTAAGAGGATCAGCCAGTTTCAGGCATGAGCTCTGCTCCCTGGTACATTTTTCTCCAGATGCTGAGCTGGCAGCAGAGGAAGAAAGATGCAGCCTCCAGAGCAGGGTGCATTCTTGAAGTCTTCTTACCTGAGCCTCTAGCATACCTCTATCTCTCAAAAATGTCTACCATAGTGTTATCCACCATTGGAAAAGTTTTTTTCCTGCTCCTAGGGCCTACTAACAGCCCCCTTTCCTCTCTCTCTTCTCTCTGCCACCATCCAGTTATCAGAGACCTTAAAGGTCAGGTTTGGAATACTGCTTATGAAGTTGAGGCTCCTTTCCAATTTTTTGAAATTTATGACAAATATTAGGGACTGACTAGGAGATGAAGTGCACTGCCAGACATATTATCCTTCCCTAGTGTCAGGATCTAAATTGGGAAGGATGGATAACAGTTTTTACTAACAGCTTCTAATCTGAAGGAATCATAATATTACTATTAGTGATGTTGTCAGTAAGTCCTCTGATGTAACTACTTTGAATGCCATATTCTCTGACTTCTGACCTAAGGACTCTCATAAGTTTACAAAGGAGAAAAATATATTCAGGACTCTGTATGTCTCCCAACACGTGAACAGGGAAAACTTGCAAATCATCCTCAAGCCCAGGGTGTTCTTTTAAAGCCTGAGTTAGCATAGTTTCATGGGGTAATGTAAGAGACTGTCATGCTATGGGAAAAGGAAAAGTTTCCAGTGACTGTGGCATAATTTTTTTTTCTTTTATAAAAGGAGTACAAAAAGAGGCTATTTGGGGAATATTTAGAAGGGTTAGAGTGTGGTGTTGAAATTGAAGGCTCGATTGCCTGAATGGGTTCTAAAGGTATATAACACATGTTCCAAGTTGTTAAATAAGGAACAGTAACTGGGCTGAGGTATTGGTGTGGACAAGTGCCTATTCTTTCCCAATCAGCTAATTTTAAACTAGCCTCTTTGGGATAATATCCCCAGGGTATTGATGGTATATTACAGTAAGAAAATTAGTAAGTTTTTTTGTCAGAAACCTTAAATCTGACTGCTTGAAGCAGGCCCTGAGTTGGAGTTTATGAGCCTTTTGTTCTTTAGTAAGAGATTAACCCATTAAGATTAACCCTTCACCCCATTAAGGGTGAGATGAAGGTAACTGGGGGTAAAAAAGAAAAAAAAAAGGCAGAAAATGTAAAGATGGATCTCAGCCAGGTAAATATTTTGATAAGATCCTTGCATGTGTAGTTCTTGAAAAAGGAAGAAAAAAACTCAAATAGTATAAAATGAGTGCGGGGGAAATGCCTCTATAATTTTTTAGACAATACAGATAGAAATTGTTGAAAGCAAACAAAAGAGAACATGAGAAAGGAAAGGAGCTCCTGTCTTAAAGCTGCCACAAGTTCATGACTAGAATATTACTGTGGAAAAACGATGGGTGCCAGAAAGCGGGGAATGGAAAAAGTGATGAACTATCTTTTGCCTTCATTCCAAAAGGTTTCATTCAGGAAACACAGGAGAGTGCTCCCTGCCAGAATCCATTAGTTGAGATAACCCTTCCCCAGCAAAATGAGACAATTGGTGGGAGAGCTATGAAGGGAGAAATAAGGGAATAAAGATCTCTGCCTGTTAGCTTTGCGGCAGCCCAATACAAACCCCTGAGTGGGTGATGACCTCTAATGCCCAAGGTAGTCAGAGAAGACTCCCCAAAGGCTGTATGAGGTTCACAGAAATAGAGAAATGGGGAAAAAATAATAGAAAGGGAATGTAATCTTTGGCCTCTAATTTTGTACAAATAATATTATACTAATTGATACCATTATATAATATTATATAATGAATATTATTATATGATATATAATATCAATTGCATAATAATACATATATAATTGATATTATTAAGATCAATTGTACAATTAATATTTCTTACATGAAAGTAATGTATGTGTTGGAATACATATATCATAGGTGAAAGACAAAAACATTAATAAGAAAGTAGAGGTTTCATTTGACAGTAAATGGCATTTATATGTAAGATTCTGTTCCTGCACAAGTGAACTACAGAATAACAAACCTAAAGTTTCCTAAAAATATCAACTAATAATGTTTAGCAAATCCCTACTAGAAAATCAGAATATAGCACAATAACATTTTGGATCAAGGCAAGTGTTAGCAAGCTGTTTCCAGAGAAACAAGTTTGATATAGCCAGAATTGTAGAGTTTGCATTTCTTTATATATATAAAACTTTGGAGCCTAAAAAAATAGATGTTAGCCGGTTTGATGTAAGCATTCCAAATTGTATATAAAATCAGCACATTGTACACCATAAATGCATTAATCTACACAGTTATGATTTAATAAAAAAAATTAAAAGGAAAAAATAAATAAATTGAAGCTCTAGGTTTTACTAGTTTTGTCCATTTGAGTATTCTGGGGCCTATTTTATTCATCTGTATAATGAAGATAATATTAGTAGTTTACTCATAAAATAATTGAGATGATTAAATGAGACAATACATGCACAACACATAGGATGGTTCTTGGAACATGGTAAATATTCATTTCTCATTTGAAATTATTATTACATTATATCATTTATTTCAGAAATAATTTTTGAGCACCTACTCCATACCAGGTATTGTGCTAAACAGATTAAAACAAGACTTTTAAGGAGCTTACAACCTAGTAAAAGGGACATAAAATTATTTATCTAATTATCATGAAAATGTAAAATATAACTGTGATAAGCACATAAAAATAGATATATACATCATGTTCTTAGCTTTTATAGTAAGATAATGACTAAGAGAAGTCAGGGAGGACTTCTCTAAGAGCATGGCATAATGGTAACAGAAATGAAAAAATATCATATATTTGAAATATATTTTGGAAGAATTATCTACTGAAGGAGCTAAGAAAATTTTGCCCCCACATATGGCTACTTAATATAAAGGATATTTTGAATTAAATGCCATTCACATTCAGAAAGCATTAAAAAAACACTTTCCCTGTATCTGAAAAAAGCCAGACTGACCTGATTAGGGTACCAAAGCGGGCAAATAACTTCCTTTCCTCCCCCTGAATTCTAGAAGACCTGACCCAAATCATTTAACAAAACCTGTCTCTCAGTTTAATTTGCAAGCCAATCTGTTTCCCCCATGTATTGATCCTCCCTAGCAACCACTTGTTGCATCCATACTCCTCATTCTCCCCCTTCCCTTTAGGAAGAAAGGCATCCACAAATGTATTTGACCATCATTGAGAAATTTGATAATCATTCTTGTGGCTCAACCCATATGCATGGTATTTGGAAATAAACCTTCCTCTTATTAATCTGCCATAATTGTGAGTTGATCTTTCACTCAAACAACCAAGGGGAAATGAGTGAGTTTTGCCACAATCCCTGCAGTTTGCTCTGTGGGAAGGATCTGAAAGCTACTCTTCCCTCCTGAAAGCCACAGAAGGAAGATTAGAACCCCACCCAGCTGGTACATGATAACATACTTTACTCACCATACCCCGGGTTTTCCTTTCTGTGGACTCTGGTTGAGCAGATGGTAAAAGATCATTGTCCTTTCCAAATTTATGATTAATGAGAGAAACATTTTTGTTGGTGACTATTCTTGTGAGTGACTCTGGTATTCGTATATTTTTGGTACTTTGTGGTGTATGAATATTCATATTGTTTGATTTCATCTCCTCTCAGAAATAACTTTTTTATTATTATTGCTTATTCTTTTTTTTTATTGTCTTCTATGTTGCTTTGTCTAAAGAGAGTTACCATAGAGTTCCTCAGGCTTAGCTCCCCAGGAGCCTTACATTCAAACCAGCCCAACATACTAGCCATTTATATGGTTTTGACTAGTCTGGTGTCTTTTAAGGCAAACTTTGTTGCAGGTCTCCGGAACAAAAAGCATATGAGATTTCCCTCTCATCCTGTTTTATGTCTCTGAGGTTGACATGTAACTGAGTGGGAATCCTCTCCTCCATCTCTGTCATTAGGGAGTGTGTTCTGTTGGGAACATATCAGGTGGCCAGACCAGAAAGAATGGGAGTCTGAGACATGTGAGATTCTTAGCAGCACACTGTGTGTACAGATATGTTAAGCTCTAAGAAGTGAGTTTTTGTCATTGTCTATTCCATAATAAATCTATTTCTGAGAATGAATGTTTGAGAATCTTGGAAATGGGCTTTTCTATGAAGATGCGTTGGGCCTTCTTTGTGCCCTCTCCAGGTTAGCTCTGGAAAATTACCACCTGGGCTTTATAAAAAGTCACTGGATTGAGTCACTATTGAAATAAATATACCATTGCAATTAAAGGCCAAAAGATGGGTCCTTTAAATTCAAAACAAAGTCTAAATTTTCTTAAAACTTTCAGAGATCTCTTATTTGGAACAATTACTTTGCTTATATTAATACATAAATTAGATTAAAGGAAAGACACATAACGTTATGGCTATCCCTAAAGATTCTCTTGACAAAATTGAAAAGCAATATTTGATTTAAAACAAAGAAAAAAATTCTTTGAACACTGTCCCTGTAAAAATAGTAACAGGCCAGTTTGCTTCATTGCCTAATGATTGAAGTTCTATGTTTTCATCTCAGCAGCCCTATGTTCAATTCTCAGGGTAGAGAATGAACATGCTCCAGTTTGATATTTATAATATATCATTCAAGTACTGTTGGAGGCTGATGCAGGTGGATTGCTGAGCTCAGAGGTTCAAGACTATCCTGAGAGGTGGAGCAAGATGGCGGAGGAGATGCACACCTGAGTCAACTCTCCTGGTGGTTTCAGGTGAGAGTGGGCTTACGGCTCCATCTGTGACCTGGCCGCAGGTCCGCGGCTCGTGCCCTGCAGTGCCAGGTCGCGGCTTGCATCCTGAGAGACAGAAACCAATCCTTCCCCCATGAAAGGCTCCTATACCCTTCTCAGTATGTTCTATGAAGGAAGTATCACCCTGATGCCAAAACCCAGAAAAGACTTAATAAAAAAAGAAAATTAGAAAACTACAGAGTGGAGGCGGAGCAAGATGGCGGAGGAGATGCACCCCTGAGTCAACTCTCCCGGTGGTTTCAGGTGAGAGTGGGCTTATTGGATCCCTTCCGCGTGGCGTCCTTGCACGGATAAGCAGCGCAGGGCGAGCAGCAAAGAGGTGAACTGCTGGATTGGAAGTGTAGTCCAGAACTATGGTGTCAGGCAGAAAAAACTCAGGGCAGCAGCTGAAACGGCTCCATCTGCGCCCTGCAGGGCCAGGTCACAGCTTGCATCCTGAGAGACAGAAACCAATCCTTCCCCCATGAAAGGCTCCTGTACCCATTTCGTGAGGAGTTTGTGTGTCTCGCAGAGAGTGCAGTGAAGCGTGGATTCCCAAGCAGAATTTAGCAGCCAGAAACGGGAGACATTAGGACCCGGTTTGGGATGCCAGGGATCCAGGCATTCAAACAGAAACTTGAGGGGAAGGGACTCTGCTTAGAAACAGATCCATCCTGTAATTTTGGAAGTCTGTGTGGAGTTGCACTGACGCGGCGACCAGTAGGGTGAATCAGTTCCCCTCTTACAAACACTGAAAAATCTTTTGAACTTCCCGCGGTGGCGGCAGCACAGCAGCCCCTACCCCACTGGAATACAGACCGCACAAGGGATGCCCCAGCTATTTTCCCTCAGACAACAACGGATTTCTGTTCGAGGGGAAATTAGGAGTTGCGTGAAAGTATGGCGAAGTGTGAACTTGTGTCCCAAGTTTAGAGGACAGATAGGAGTGGGTGGCTTCTAGGAACCAGATGTAAAGTAAAACCTCCAAAATGACGTCTCCATAACACCTTCTCCAGAAGCATGGAGAACTCAAAATCTGATCTGCAGCCAGCAATCTGACATCTGAAATCAAACCAAGACGCCCAACACTTTGCAGGAACTGTTGTAGGGAGAATCTGGGCATCCTGCCAGCCAAGATTCTCCTTTGAGATATATATATATACTTTTTTTAATTTTTAATTTTTTATTTTTTCTTTTTTTCCTTTCTATTTCTGGTATCAGCGCAGGGACCACTCACAGCACCACCTTTTGTCTAGAAACTATACTGCTGCATAATTATACATATACTTTTTAACTGGAACCCTACCACATTGAAAAAGGGACTTTTTTGTATATACTCAAAAAAAAAATTGTCTTAGCAGTGTCCGCCTTTTCCTTTTTTTAAAAAAAAATTTAATTTTTTACATTTTATTTTCATTATATATATATTATATATATATAATATGTATATTATATATATATATAATATATATATTTCATTATCTCTGTTCTTTGATTGTTTGCTTTCCTATGTGTTTGCTCTATCATTTTATGACCATCATTTCTGTGGTTATCTTTTATTATTACTACTTTTTTCCTTTCTTTTTCTTTCTTCCTTCTTTCATTTTTGATCTATTAGTTGACTGGTTTGTCTATTGTTTTGTTTACTTCTTAGTCTGTTTGTTTAGTTGTGGCTGAGTGTCTGGGCATTGATGTGCTTGTATGTTGGGTAGCATTTTAGTCTATTTGGCTGCCTGGTTTCAATGTATCCTGTACTTTGCTAAATCCCCAGGCTGGTTAGATTCCCTAACACTAATTTTCACATTCAATAAGAATTTGGAGGAATAGCGGATGAGAGCTGACTGGAGCAAGCTTTAAACATAAATGTCAGTTCAGGGAGAGAGACAACTGCCAGAAGAACCCAACGAACCTGAAAGTGGGGAGCTGAACTGAGAGAAGAGATACATAAACACGCGCCCTCCCCACCGAGGAAAACCACCACTTCAAGAAAACAAACTCCAGGCTTAGATTGAACCGAAGCGGAATATTCTACAGCTCCCATTGAGTGCCTGATGCAGATAGGCTTCAACTATCTCTGCTGACTGGCCACAAAGAGTGGTCACCAAGTGGAAAAGGCATTGACATTACTGGGACTCTGTCAGGCACAAAATCCTGACGAACCTATTGACTTTACCCAGACTCCGATAGGCACAAAACCCTGACTCTTTTGCCTATTGGACAGGACTGGGTCACAGAGTCTGGGTTAACAGAGACTGGTAGTGGGGTTAACTGAGACCGAGGTTACCAGAGTCCAGCGGCAAATGGTGAGTAAAGAAGGGGAAAGAGGCATCAGCCTCCTTACTCCAAATTGTCTACTGAACAGGCCTTTCTGACTCCTCAGAGAATCAGAGAGAGCCACACTTTTACCACCAGTAGAATCCTATTATTTAATTGCCAGAAACCTTGTGATGTTTCCAATCAGGGAGTGGGTACTAACGGGGTCAATAGTTTTGGATCTCTTGATTTGGGAAAAACAGCTGGTGGTCAAGGGAGAATCTCGGATGCTCTCAGGATTTTCTCAGGCCAAAATTGTCCTCAGATGGAACA
>CAUYQV010075639.1:0-15034 GCA_963574575.1 Galagoides demidoff | reverse complement strand
TGCCAGTTCCTTGTGGCTTCATCTTTGTCTCTCTCAGAGTCGCAATCAACCTGCAAAGGTGATTCGGAGAAATTTAGTTTCCAACAGAACCAAGTTAACAGTGGAAGAATTCTACTGTTAAGAATAGAATAAATAGATATTAAGTGAAGTGTTCAACATGTGATCAAAATACAGGAGATGACGGCAGCACTTCTGAGAGTGGTTACTAGAAAATAAGAAACCACACACCCAACAAAGCAGCATGATGGAAGGCAAAGTTTAGCATGCTGTGTTCTTGATTCATAGGAAGAGACCTTAAAACAAGATGCTACATACACTTCTAAAAAAAGGTGAAGGAGAATATGACAAAAATGAGGGGACAGTGCTCTTCTTCCTCCCATTACCCGTAGAATATAAATTAGATGTAAGGAAATGTGATTATATTATTATTGAATTATGCAACATAAGATATTATATGCTGTTTTGATACTTAGATTGTCTAAGATGGTTATTCAATTTATTTCATTTTTGTTTTTGCTTTTGCTTTCACTTTTACTTGTTTGCTTTTCTGATCTGATCAAGCTCCGATTTTTCTTGTGACTTTTGTTTGCATTTTCCTTTTCCGACTTCCCGGAGAAAAGGTTCAAGACTTTAAGCTAGATATCTTTCATGCGTATCTTTTTGGCTGGCACATATAGGAAATTTAAGACGTATTTTATTAATGCAAAAGTAATAAATAAATGTCAGTATGTTTTAATTTTTCAGTTTTTAATTCTAATACACAACATGTGCCTATAAAACATAATATATAATACCATGAAATTTGATTGATTATATTGATGAGTGACTATAGATGTTGATAAATCTACTTTTAAGACCCAAGGCAGAACCTGATTTTATAACCAACAAATTCACTAATTAGGAACAATTTATTAACAACACAACACCATCCGATGGGTATTCCAGTACCATCATAGTCTATTCAACTGTACCATAACAGCACCTATTTTTTTCTGGAATAAAATAGAAATTGTTCTAAAGTATGAGAACATTAGGACAAGATAATTTGAATATTCAGCAAAGTTAATATTTAAGAAAAAGTCACACTTGCAGTTTTCAGAAAACCTACATACAATTTAATAAAACAGAGTTTTAACAAAGCTTACTTTTCAAATTAGTTGACTCTAGATCTGTCCATCTCACACAACAGAATATTTAAATGAGGACATTTCAGTTGCAAGTGGAATTCCAGAGTTTAACGTGTCTAAGTATTTCAATTTGACAAGTAGAAGAAAGAAATACTATTTTTGCATGCAACCTAGAGGTTTTCATACAATCAGATAAATAATCCCCACAAATTCTTCCTGAAAACTCCAAACAAATTGGAGGGGCATACCATATCCCAATTTCAACTGCATAACATTTGCTAAAACTATTGCATTCAGAAAGGTTTAAAAAGTTGCAAAGAAACATGTAGGAAATAAACCTCCATTCAATTCAGTTAACAGAAAAATCATATAAATTACATTTTTAAAACTATTCAAGGAAAAACAATTAAATAGATGGATGCAGTAAGGCGTGACTATTACATTTTCCATACCCGTAACGATGGTGGGCATGACATATTATGATAAAGATCAGATTAGAAGTCCAAGAAATTTTATTTTATAAATGAGAAAAATAACTTACATTATGTAATCGCCTTTTCCAGTTTTTGGCCTCCTGCCTTCTTTCTGCCATGCTCTAGTAAACTGCATTTTAAAAAAGGGCAGAGTGTGATAGCATTTCACAATATAACAAGATTACATATTTGTCGAATGCTAACCATGGCGCACTTCTCCACTATTGCCTGTAATGAGTTACATTCCTCTTTGAAATATTTAGTATGTATTTTTCCTATTAGTGAAACCACAAACTAAAATCTCTCGGACAAATATATGTATGATTGACGTTTCCTCTGTGCAAGCAGAAACAACAAGATTAGAACCAGAACAAAAAGTGAATAATAAACAGAAAGTAGATTTATAAGACACTTGGATAATATTTGAGAAATTTACTCTTCAATTTTGGCTACAACAAACTTAGGTTGATGATGCTTTATCACTTACTTTAGATGTCAACCTGATACATCAAAACCAAAATTTCATCAACTCTAACGAATTTAACAAGCAGAATGAGTTCATGAACATCGTCCTGAATTTAGCCATATTTTAAATTAAAATGAAAAAGTAGGAACAAAGTTGAAAGTGTTGATTTGTTGCCTAACTTGTTTAGTAAACATATCAGAAACCATGCTGACTATAAGGAGAAATTAGGAAGAAATCAGTAAATCCTCCCTGTGCTTGAGAAAATAGGAAATGGATCCTAATTCAGTGACTTCACATTTTTTTAAACATGTACTTTTGAAAGTAAAGTGATCTCCCAAGCTTTTCAGGCAGCATTCACTTCCTTTTTTTTTACATGTCTGTCTTGTTTAAGTTGAAATGTTCTCTGATGTGTGATAGTTAATTTTATGTGTTAATTTGGTACCCAGGTACTTGGTCCCACATTATTCTAGATGTTTCTGTGAAGGTATTTTTATATGAGATTAATACTTAATATTATTGGTAAGCTTTGAATAATGCAGATAAGCCCTCAGTGATATGGTGGGTTTCATCCAATATACCGAAGGCTTTAAGATAAAAACATTGACCTCTGTGAAAAAAGAGGGAATTCTGTATGCAGACTGCCCTTCTACCCAAACAGCAGCTCTTTCCTGGGTCTCCAGCCTCTCAGCTTACCTTTAACATTTTGAATTTGTCCTGCCTCCGCAATTTCATAACTCAATTCCTATAAATATAATAAGTCTTTTTAAATAGGCAAAGCCTGTGGGTTTCGTTGATCTGACGAACCCTACAATATGCTTTTGAGAGACCATGTTTGTGTTCTGGAGATTTTGTTTCACTGTTTCATTGAATTCACCAGGAAAAGTTGCTAGTAGTTTAATCAAGGAAATAAAATCTGATGTTTGATAGATCGATAGGGTGACTGGTATATACAATAATCTGTTATATATTTTAAAATACCTCGAAGAGAATAGTTTGAATCCTTCCAGCATTCAACTATTTAGGAAAAGACAAATATTTAGGGTAATGGATAGCTCAATTACACTGATTTGATCTTTACAAATTACATGGCTGTATTCAATTATCACATGTACTCTCAATATATGTACATCTATTATTTATCAATAAAAAAGTTTTTAAAAAGTCAGAGACAGGTTAATGTAATTTTTACAATGATAAGTCTCATTTGCTGAAAAACAAATGTAGGCTAGAAGTTTACATATGAGGGATTTGTGATAATTTTTTTGTTTCATTATAGAATTATGTTTTTTTTAATATGGATGAATAGTGGCATTTGATAAAATTGCACTACATGGGAGCAGGTAGGAATTATCAGTGATCATAGGTTATTTTGATGGTTTCAGATACCTTAATCTTGTATCTTAATTATCATAATGCTACAAATAAAGCCCTAATTTAAATAGAAGTTTGACTGTATTGAAGAAATGAATTCAATTATTTTGTAACTAGATATATGAGCTTTATTTTGTTTTCTTTTAAATGTCACTTAATATTAAGAGAAAATGGGATACAATTCATGTATTCTTAAACTCTGTAAGGTTTAATAGCACATTGTTAATTTGTCCTACTTTGAAGGAAATAATAATCATTCTTTTTCAGCATACAGTTCCACCACGTTGAGAAGATCAAAGTTTTTCTGTGTTTGAGCCGCTTTCTAGAACAAAAAGCCCCCCAGACCACACTTTCCAACTGTTCCTACTTGCCCTTTCACCAAAACTTTACCTGAATGAGTGGGATGAATAACAATTACTTTTGATCATACATCAAAAAAGGACATCATAAGTAAATTAATAATTTCCATCTGAAACAAAATGTTGTCATTTGCATATATAACCCATGGTGACTATTAAATATTCCCTTTTATTAGTTTAGCTGTCCTTGATCTATTGCTACATTATCCTGTATATTTTACATAGTGACTATTATATGAATCACAAAAAAAAAAATGATGAAAAATGATGAAGCTTCAGAATCTTCTCAAAAGAGAAATAATCTTTTCAATCAACATATGTTGAGGGCCTGCTGCATAACTAGCACAAAATTCAGGGTTAACTCATTAAACATTTTTATCAACTAATTCTCCATTTTCAGACTACCCATAGATAATATAAAAATTTTGCTTTCATGGAATCAATGGAATTATTCACCTACTTATCTAAAAAGCTATCCTAGCCCTACATTAGCCCCTTTGCCTACTAAAGGTAGTTATTTTTTAGCCCTTTATGTTTCCAGCCACATCCTCAAATCAAAATACTCTTTCACCCTATTTTCCTTTCACAAAACAAATCATCAAGCTCTATTATCACAAAATTGCCATATCATTTTGAACCATATCAAACTTGGACATGACTGGCTTGTAGAATGTTTGAATGGTACTGTAGTAAATAGCTATTTCTCTTGCTGTAGGTTGAATTATAAAATGGGTCTTGTGCTGAATTGAATTTGCTATAGATGATCTCTATTAAGTCTTCCAAAGTGAAGAATCTTCTTCTGGGGTAGAAAAATCTTTGTCACGGAAAAATGAATGGCAGGCAAAATCTTCATAAGTGAATGATGTCATGACTAGGAGTTTCAGGAAGAGCCAGACGTGTCTTGTCACAAAAGGATCACAAATGGTGTGGCACCTGTGGCTCAAAGGAGTAGGGCACCAGACCCATCTGGTGGAGGTGGCAGGTTCAAACCCAGCCCTGGCCCAAAACCCAAAAAACAAACAAACAAACAAAAAAAACAAAAAAAGCAAATGGGTGTTGAAAGAGTAGTATGTCTTTCAGTGCACGTCTCTTAAAATCATTACAGTTAGGCCTGTTAGTTATCATGGTTTAGTCAACAACGCACATCTGACAAATAAGCTCAAGAGCATCTGCTCTTGTATGAGGAGGGTGAGATGTAAAGAGATGTAGTAGATGTGGTTATTTAAAATTCAAATTAGGAATGGTGACCAGGTTATTATTTGCAATAACCAGGATGGGAATGGAGACGGGTCTTCTAAGAGAAGTGTGCAAGAAGTAGGGCAAAATAACTCCGCATGTATTCCATGCTAAATCAGAGCCAGTCAATCGTCACTTATGTGCCCATATGTGAGTCAAACTCAGTGGAAACCCAGTTGGTGGGAGTGAGGATGAAGGGTTGAGGTAATTCACACCCCAATGGTGCAATGCACTTATTGCAGGGGAAGGACACCCTTACAACTTTGACTGAAAATGTACAAATGCAAATTATCTAATCAAAATGTGTTTGCCCCGTAATACTCTGAAAAAAATAACAAATACATACAATTAATGAAAAGTAACTAAAAGTTCAGTTGCACAGTCAGGCAAGCCACTTCCCAAGTGTTCAGCACTCACCTGGGGCTAGCCTTGGAAGCAGAGCAGAACACACTTCTCCCAGCCCATATATTTAAACAATAACAGCGGTACTTCACATTTATGTAATACTTGATATCGAAATGTTGTTTCTCATATATTACTCACTAACTATAAAACTGATGTGAACAGAGGGCTTAGAAGTTTTATCTTCCTCTCTCAAACCTGAAGTTCAAGGAAATAAATCCTACAACCAGTAGAAGGCAGAACTGAGAATTGAATGCAAATTATCTGATTCCTAGTCAGAAGTGGTCAGTTCCTTCTGACTACATTGCATTCCTGTACCTATCAACTAGAGTGAAAGAGCACACGCAAAAAAAATTCTAACTCTTTTTTTGGGGGGTAAGCATCAACATCGTATTATTTGTATACAGTTTCAGGCTGCTCATTTTGAAAACACATTCATTTCTGGGTAAGATCTGTATATTTAGTAACTAATCCATATCAGTTCTTTATTGTCATATCTTGTAGGTTAACAATACCTTGCTGATCTAAATTCTCTTCTGGACCTCATGCCCAGCATAAAATAGTTACCCTCTTGTCCAAAACAGAAGTGAAAAGCAAAAAAATTTTATCAAGGATTTTAACATATGATTTGTTCTTTATTTATGCCACAATTAGTGTACATGGATTAATAATTATAATTTCTGAACCTAATAATTTATGCATTAATATTTTGTCCCTGTCATGTCGTTAATTTCGCAATTAATTGTTTTAATAACGGAAAGGTTAATTGCACTATTCATCAGAATTGCTTGCTGTGAAATGGTAGACAAATAGGAACCTTACAGATAAAGGGCATACTTACTAATCAAGCCTGTCATTTCTTGAGAAAGTAACTTGCTGTGACAGCCTAATAGATTTATTTAATTTGCAAAATCTTGGGGTTCATAAAAATCTGATCAACAAATAGAGATGCAACAAGCTGTCCAATGTCTTTTTATAACTAAACATATCCAGAGATTGCTGCATTTGGCTGCCTCTAGATCTACATATATGCATGTCCGTGTTTTCTATAACCTAGAAAACCAAGATTTTATTCTAAATGCATAATTAGAAGCCTTTCCTCTTAAAATAGTTCATGATATAATAAATAATGAGATTTTTATCATATTGGATATAAAGCTAGTAAACATTATTCTTGTAAACATTCCACTAGCTATTTGGAAGTTTTTAAAACAATGATGATGATAATTATATGCAAGTCAGCGAATCTCTCAACTCTGGAAAAGTACAAGGAAAGATCATGAAGGTGCAAGATTTTAAACCTTTAAAACAGTATTCTAAAAATGTTGTCTGGGACCAGCTGAGAGAAATACGCACCTAGAAATTATCTTTGGGGGCTAATACAAAAACCTAGAATAATAGTGTCTTAGACAAGGTAGGGATTTGGTGTCTTCTCACCAAACTTCAAGTCCAGAAGTTCGTAACACTGAGTGACTTACTAAAACCTTTGCTTAATGATATCCTTCTCATTAGAGATAAACATACATACATGTATACACACACATATATATTTCCACATGTATGGAATACATACGTTCTCCAAAACAGCCCATCCTACACTCTTATCTAGTTGCTATATCTTTCATAGATTCAGAACTATGATAGGTGATCTTCCCTACCGAGAATGGATATTATACCTAATAGTCCAATGATCTATCAATTGTGATACCCCACCAGTGGAGATAGAGTGGTAGAAAAGAAACATAATAACAACATCAAAATGTCCATCTGGGAAATGGAAAACTCTCATCACTCATGGCTCTTAGAAATAATTAACTCCAAATGAGCACATTATATATTACCTGCTTAAAAAAAAAAACTTAGTGCATCTCACAGCCCTCCATAAGTCTCTCGTCTCTCGTCTTCCATGAATGGATTTACCTTGTTGGGGATGGCACAGTTTTTTCTTATTTGTGCAGGTCTAGGATCATACTAATCAGATTTTTATTGCCTTTTCCTCTTTTTCTTTTCTTCTTTTCCATAATTTCATTCCAAGACTGTAGATTTCTACTGTGTTTGCTTTCAGTTAATTCCTTGGCTGAGTAACCACAACCCAAAACTTATTGTGACTTAGTTTTAAGCCTGGGAACTCTTGTTATTTACTTCTATGCTATAAGCTTTGTTTTAATTACCTTTGATTTAATTAAAGTCCCTCACTTTCTGTTTCCTGAGCATGAGCTGTTATGTCTAAAGCCTCACTCTTAAACTACTTTTTTTCATCTATTGATCCTGAAAACAGTGGCTTGAGTTGGAGGGCAACAGCTCATTCCTGACCTTGCTATGAGGTTGGACACCAGCTTTAACTCCAACTAAAGCTATAGTGTAAACCTACTATGTACAACCATTTCAATTCAGAGTCCACAAGCAGTTGGTTTTTCCGTCTGGTCTGGCTCCTATTTATAACTCATTTAGTCAACATGGATTGCAGGACAAAGACAAACAGCAGAATTCATTTCCATCTTTGCTTTCAAAATGGTTTGCTCCAGTCTGAGTTTATCTTTGTTTCATAGAACTTTGCTAAAAGTGGCAAGAATGGAGATGGTAAATGTCAACATAATTCTTGCCATTTAGCTCTGTGGCCCAGCTGGTTTAACTTTTTAAATCATTTATGGAATAACCACATCTCACAAAGACGATCTTTACCTTGCTTTAGAGATAGCACTGTGTAATGCCATTTTGACTAAAGAAACGTTGCCTGTTAACACGGGGTTTGCCCTTTCCTTTAGAAACATTACTTATACAGGTGGCCCAATAGATGGAGAAGAGAAGCATGTGTTTTATTCATGCCACAGGAAAAAATAATTTCACTACAAAAGCCAAATCACTAGCCAGCAGTGGGAAAAATCCTGGCTTTCAAGGACTGATGGTGCCAGTTCTTAATAGAAAAGTTTAATTGGCGACTCACCAGGTCATACCATTCATAGACAGGATATCCTTTGAATTCTCTCATTTACTTAATCACTCACCAGAAACTGAACTGGTCAGGTACTTTACCAGGATTTGAGAAAACAAGGATGAAACAAGATTAATATAATTTTTGCTCTCAGAAACCTTAAAATATAGAATGATGGGTAGCCATAATTTCAATTTGAAAAAGCAATTCATGTTGTTAGAAGAGATTTGGGAGAAGCAAAGAGAGTGGTAAGGTACTAATAATGAACATTTATTGAATATTCCTTCTGTTCCAGGCATTATGTTAAGTGCTTCCCTTGATTAGCTTAGTTAGTGACTAACAACAACCCTATGCAATATTATTATCACCTTCACTTTACAAAGTATGAAACTAAGTCCAGAAAGGGGAAATAAGTTACAACTGCAGAGTAATTGGGAGCAGTGTGTATGTTAGACCTCTTAGTTTAATGTAGATTCATGCTCTGGATCATGGTAATACTATATTTCATGAGATACTAGGATGTTTTTAGGGAGAGACAAGAAAAGTGAAAGTTAAACCTGAGCTAAGACCTGAAGGATGACAAGGTCTCGGTTCTAAGAACAAGAAAAGATTGTTCCAGGCAAATTGAATTCCCTGTAGGAGAATCTCAAAATAGAAATGGGGATAGTGTGTGGAACAAATGGAAACTGGCCAGTGTTGAAAGAACTGTGAACAAATGAGACATATGATGAAGGAGCATATAGGATTTTTAAGCCATGATAAAAATTTAGATTTTATAGCAGGTGTAAAGGGAAGTCATCGAACTGTTCAAAACCATTTTTATTTACCCATTTTATCTGGGTAAGAATGTCTAATCATTATCTACCAGCCATTGCTGTCCTTTCCAAGGAGTTTTAAACTTTTTGGAACACTGTAGTAAAAGAGTTAAAAATGAGGTAGTTTCTTAAAATTTGGCATCTGGTCATTCAATTCTTAACAGAATATCAAATCAATGCGATTTTAAGTATTTTCAGAAAAAGGTACTTTAGGTTGACATTTGTCATTCATACGTATCCTTCTTTTATCTTGTGGCTTCTCAGTGGAATAGATAGCCCCAAATAGGTCTTGTTTCTTCAATCAAAAAGAAAGAAACGAACAGATGGGAGATCAAAGGAGCAGCTGAGCAGAGAATCTGGCAGAAATGGTCAGCAATTTATAGGTGGATGAATGAAAATTTGAGGGGCTAGTAAAGACAGAGATGTGATAAAAATGACTTCTAGTTTCCATCTTGTGGATTTTGAGATATTCTGTGATCTTGTGTGTTAAGACTTGGTACAGTGGCTAGCATCCTAGTAGAGAGCCATAAGAATCCCTTCTCAGCGAGTATCTATGATGGGGCTTCTCATGGAGGAGAAGTTTGCAAGTTTGTTGAATTATATTGTAAGATATTTTTATAAAAAAACCCAGACAAATAAAAAAAAACTATTTTATATAAAACATTATCCCGCTAGAACTAAATATATGGTTTTAATGCTCAGGTGACTGCTTTCAGATCTGGTAAGGGTCTCTACCAATGACTTTATGCCATTAGGGTGTTGAAACAAAAGAAAGGCACAGTTTAAGAGCCAAAGGCTGCTTAGAATAGTGAATCAAGATCTCATTAATTTCTTATGTCTGTGACATTGCATCCCTCTTTTTTTTCATTCAATGTTATGTTATTTTAAGTTGATGTAGTCCAGCATCTTTTGAAGTTAGAATTTATTTTGCTTACCTTTCCAGCTTACAACACAGTGTACATACTCAAAAATTGTTATTTAAATAGCACAATTGTTTATGATAGAAATAAAATGTAAACAAATTATAAGTACTACCAGATCTAAAATTCCTTGCTTCTGCAACCTGCATAAGTTGTCCCTATTATTCATTAATTGTTTTAAATGTACATGAAAATGAATCAGAATTCTGGGAAGTAAAGTTTACATAACCTGCCATTTCCTACCCGCCAAGATCTGTTTGAGTCAAGAGATTGTTAAGCATTGCTTCTTTTAATCTTTTAACATATATTTATTAATGCTTATAATATTCTGTTTATTAATGTTGATGTTTAACATACTCTTGCACATGACCCAGCAGTCATGCTCCTTTGTGTAAACCCAAATGAGTTCCAAATGTAGATGCACTCACAAAGCTGCATACAGATGTTTATCATAGATTTAGTTGTAAGTGCCTAAACTTGGAAACAACCAAGATGTCTTTCAGTAGGTGAACGGATAAACGGTAGCACACATAGACAACGGAATGTTATTCAGTGCTAAAAGAGATGGGTTTTCAAGCCACAAAAAGGCATGGAGAAACTCTGTCATTGTTTTGCTCTGCCTCAAAACTTTTACCTATACTATAAGAATAATTTATTATTTCACAGTTTCATTAACATTACTTGTAGAACTGTATAGGCCTAAAAAATATTTTGCAGATTCTCTACTTTGACATTAATATCAATTGTCTACGTTAGGTTTGCATTTAATTTAAATTGGTTTTACTGATTTGGATCATACCTTCCAAGCTGATCATTTTAGGGTCCAATAACATTGACTCGAACATCAAATTTATTTTTCTTTTACTCTATAGTTGCTTTACTTTTGAAAAATTCGTATTTGTGTTTCCTTTCTATTTTTCATTAGATTTAAAACTAGTTCTTTTTAAATTTTTCATAGCATCAACACTTTCCTTGGGATGATGATTCATACCTTCTTTTTCTTATTTTGTTTGTAACATGTGCATGTGTTTTTATTTTCCTTTCTAGAGTTACATGTTAATTTGAAAGGAATTAACACTATGAATTTGCCTTTGACTAAAGCTTTGACCATGTTTCATAAATTTCAACACACAGGTACTATTCTCAAGATTTTACTTTCTAAGAATTGTCTGTGATTTCAGGAATTTAAAAATGTTTTTACTGAAGTTATTTAAAAAGGTTTAATTAACTTTTTGAAATTTCTGAAATTTGTGTTGATAATGTGTAGACCTACTCCATGATGTTCAGAGAATGTTTGTATCTGTTCACCCTGGTTGTTACTGAATGTCCTATTTTGTTTTGACAAAAAGAATGAGATTTTAGAGTTGAATCCCTCTCTGTATAGCTGATAAAAGTATTCACCTTATCCATTTCTTTCCATCTCATTAGGAATTCTTAAATGACCACTGAGCTTTGAAAATAGCAAAGTCTTTAATTTCAAATCAAAGTTTATTTTGAAATCTCTTGCCTTGTTGACATTATTTAAGGATATTGCTTTATGACGAACTAATTTCTGTATTTTTGATATTTCTTGTTTAACCTGGCATGTGCTCTCTGTGATATACTTGATATACTTGTTCAGAGCTAGCACTTGACCCATTTCTAGACAGTCTTGTGACATGTTTTAAGAAAAGCTGTGCTCTGAATACTCAAAAGAGAAATTATTTTGTACATTTAGTCTAAGTCTGGGTAAGAATGTCTGATCATTTCTGTCATAATCTGCTTTTGACTTTCATACTTTTATGATGTGCATGGTTGTTTCCAATAAGGAGCCCTCTGAAATTAATTAATTATCATTTAGTACACCTGCTCATCGTTTGAAGTATATAGGACATTCAGTGTTTCACCAGAAGTCAAAGAAACTATTTCATAATTATTGCTTTAATCTAAAAAAAAAAAATCAATATGGGGTGATGATAGTTATTTCTATTTCAGAATGGCATAGAGATTCTTTTCTCAGGACTGCAAGGTGAATCGATGTTAATTTGCACCTGAAAACTAAGAATTCTAAGAGCCTGTTTGGTTTCTAGCTAGCTGACCTTCAACCTTAGTTGTTTTTCTTTTTTTTTTTTTTTTTAAAAAAAGCATAGAAAATTTTCTATTGATGGTCGTCAGGTTAAATATAGACCTATATATAGTTGTCAGTTTATACCGCATCTAAAGAGCACTGTTTTAGTAGCCATCAAATTGGTAATTACAAAGCAGGATTATTTTTTCATGTTTACAGAGTAGATTCAGAGTGGAGGAGGAACATGTGTGGAAACGAAAATGAAAATGCCACTCAGAAATCCTGCTTCAGCAAAGTAGGCCAAGTTAAACGAGGGGTTTGCATAGCACACTGCTAATTATGCTTTCCTTTCTGGTTTCCATCACTGTGTACTTACACATCCCATATACGTAATGGAACTTTGTGACATTGCCTAATATTTTAAAATGATAAACTGAAATTACCCTCCGGAAAGCATCATTTTTAGCAATAAAAATCCGCTACACTTCTCTAGTATAAAGATATGGTTTAAGCAGCCAGCAGACTTTATAGCTTAGCTGTTCTTGTGTATCCGTTAAATTGAATGCTTTGATATGTTAATTATTTATCATTTTAAATTATGCATCTTCTAAAATCAAAGAAACACATAACCTATAATTTATTATTCATTTAGCATGAAAAGTAGTCTTTATGGGGCTGTTTCTCTTCTAGGTACAGAATTTCTGTTTTGATAGAAAACTTATCAACATATGGCATCAAGTACAAGATGGAAAAGTTCAGTGATTTTAAAAACAGGCACGCATTAAACCCCGATCACTTGTTCTCCAGTCTAGTTTTTAGCTTTTCATATGTCTTAATGATATTCTAGGCCAATGACTTTAGGGACAAATATATGTTTTTGATGCTAAAATTTGAATTTAGTTTATGTGCAAAAGCTAACGAATTCAGATGAGCGTATAACATTGATGCCAAGTGGAGGTGAAGAGAAGGTTCTCTTTAATGGAACAGTTAAGTGGCGTTTGGTTTATTTCTAATAGGCAAGATGCTACATTCTTTTCTGTCTCCCACTTGGCACTGACAAGAACTGCGTAACTAGAGAATGTAAAATCCTTTAGCTTAGTGCATTAAGAACAAAATACTTACCTGTCTAATTATCCTAATTAACATGGCATACCTAGTGTGAATTGTTAATGTGTATCTTTGTCATTGCTAAAATGAGTCTCAATAATAAATATACAGACAAATAAAAAGTGCATCCCTATTTTCAAGATCCATGTTATGTAGGAGTACTTCTACGAAAAGTTGTGGGAAATAAAAGTGGTTTTCCTCTACGATAATTTTTCCTCAATTTTGATTAAGGCCTTAATCGCAGTTGTAACTCTCCTTTATCATACAGCGCTTCCAAAAGAAAAGATGGGTGGCACATCTATTGAATGCTTGGTAACCAGGATCAACAACTGTTGCACTCCATTTATCTCTCGTATTTTTAGGAGGATTTTCACTGCAAATTAAATTTTAGCCCCTTCAAAACAGGGGCTTTTGGCTGGCTGTGGTGGCTCACGCATGTAAACCTCGCACTCTGAGAAGTAGAGGCAGGAGGATTGCTTGAGTTCAGGAGTTGGAGACCAGCCTGCACAAGAGTGAGACTCCATCTCTGCTAAAAACAGAAAAATCATCCAGGTGCCATGTTGTATGCCTGTAATCTGAGCCACTTGGGAGGCTGAAGCAGGAGGAGGTCTGGAGCCCAGGAATTTGAGACTGCAGTGAGCTATGACTGCGCCATCACACTCCAGCCTGGGGGACAGAGTGAGACTGTCTCATCAGAAAATACAAAATAAATCAATAAGAAAATATTATAAACCTCTAATGTGATTATGGCTTTGAATGTCATTCTTAAAGTGTTCCTCTGCTGAATACATGTTCAAACCCTAAATAGGATCAAATGATTACAAGTCTGAATGATTATAAAGAAAATAGAACAGAATATTTGGCACAGTAACTAATCAGGCAATCCAGCACAATGTATTTGTCCATACCAGATACATTTTTATTAATGTTTTGAAGATACAAGGCCCAAATTCTAAGGAATCTCTATAATATAGAATTTTATGTACATGTACTATGGATAATTTGGAGTGGATATATTTGTGTGATGTAGACTCTTTGAAAACTTTAAAGCCCATTTACTATAAGCTCAGTAAAATAAAGGATGTAGTGAGGGTAAATTACATGAGAGAATGGAGAATCTAAATGTGGTACACAGATTCTTTATTTTTTTTTTTTTATTGAATGGTAACTATGTACACTAATGCACTTCTGGGGTACAGTGTGGGGTTTTGACACACAATCCAAAATACTTCCAAAATACTGGTTAACATAGCCTTCATGTCATTTTCTCATTTTCTCAGTTATTGTTTTAAAACGTTCTCATTCTACTCTCAGAAAGATTCACTTGTACCCTTGTAAGATAAACCTCAGAAGTGATCCCTCCAATCCCCTCCCTCCACCCATTTCCCCCACCCTTCTCCCTCCCCCCTCCCCATATTCTTAGGCTGTTATTAGGTTATAGCTTTCATATAGAAGGTATAAATTAGTTTCATAATAGGGGTGTGTACATTGGATACTTTTTCCTCCATTCTGATGCTGACATGGATGTGGAGAAAAGGGAACACTCCTATACTGCTGGTGGGAATGTAGACTAATACGTTCCTTTTGGAAGGACATCTGGAGAACACTTAGAGAACTAAAAATAGACCTGCCGTTTGACCCTGCAATTCCTTTATTAGGTATATTCCCAGATGACCAAAAATCGCATTACAACAAAGGTACACAGATTCTATGGGGGCTCCCCGATCCCTCCTTCTGGCATTCATGCTCTGATGTAAACTCTGTCCAGTCAGTGCGGAC
>CAUYQV010075638.1:0-33104 GCA_963574575.1 Galagoides demidoff | reverse complement strand
ATGGTAAATACACACACACACACACACACATATATATGTATACCACACATAACCATGTACACCATTTAATACTACTTAGCCATGAAGATAGATGATGTAATCCCTTTTGCAACAATTTGGATGGAACTGAAGACCATTATCTAAAGAATAAAAAAAAAACCCACCACACATACTATTAAAAATGAGCACACATGTGCCCAGAGGGAAATAAAACTCAGTGGAAATCAAGCAGAGAGAAGGAGGGAGGAAGGGATGGACAAAAACCTACCTAACAGGTTCAGTGAACACTATCTGGGCAATGTGTACACTTATAACCCTGACTCAAGCATAATACAATTGATATATGTTACAAAAACACTCGTACTCATGGAATATTTTGAAATAAAATTTTTGAAAAAGTGAAACAGAAGAAGGCAGTGACAACACACCAAAACATCTCCATGAAACTGCTGAAGATAAGCAATAGTTATATCTGGGTGGAGAAATTTTAATTAACATTTATTTTTCCATTATATTCTCTATTTTTGGAGTTTCCCACAGTGATTAGGTTCTCATTCCATTATATCAAAATGATTTTTAATGAATGTTATAAAACCTGTATTAGGTTTTCTATGCATACATAAACTCTCAGCCTCTGAACTCATCTAATCCCACCTTCTCTTTTTTCAGGTATAGAGACCAAGGGCCAGAGAGGTTTGATGACTGCCCTTTGTCACGGAGCTATTCTGCCCCAGATCCAGAAGCAGATGCAGACCCTGGCTTTCCTGCCCAGGACCCCTGCAACAGTGCTCCTCATGCCTGGCAGGCATCAGAAACCCCTGGAGGGCTTGTCAGAACACCAGCTGTGGGGCTCAGCCCCAGAGTTTCTGCTTCAGTCGGTATGAAATCAGGCCCATGAATTTGCATTTCTAACAAATTCCCAGGTGGTGCTGACGTGGCTGGTCCTGGTTCTAGGCTTTAAGGACCCCTGTTTGATGACCTCCACTGCCCTGCCCAATAATCAGAATCACCAAGGAACAAAGACTTCCCCCACTCCCTACACACACAAACCACAAGCCATGCTTAAACTTTACCTCTGACTAAGTAAATCCAAATATCTGGAGATGGGGCCCAGACTCTCAAAATTCCTCCAGGGGAGCAATGTGTTCCCAGAATTGAGAGTCTCTGCACTAATCTCAAGTGCTTCAGTTCAGGGCAATTGTTAGAAACCAAAGTAGAAATGTGGTCAATACTAATTGAACAGATTCCCCCCTTCCCATAGGATTAATATGTTTTCAAATACAAAATGTGATCAAGTTTCGGCTCGTGCTCACCCCACCTCACCTCCCTTCATGCCACTGAAAACCTCCATAAACCCTCAAGGCAAAGGCAAATATCCATACCATGGCTTACGGGGTCGGTGGGGCCTGGTGCCTGCCACCCTTCCAGCCTCACCGGCTCCCACTGTCCTGCTGTCACCTTGAGAATGTATAACCATACACCTATGAGTATGATTTGAAAACTATGACTTGGCACCCCTGCCAGCAGCCTTCTAGCTTTATGAGATCAGATGCTGTGTGTGGTTTTCATCACAATTAAAGCCCTGGTGCCACACATGGTGTAAAGTAAGTGCTTACTAAATTTGCTAAAAATGAACAAATGTCTTCAGCCATCAGGTAACTTGAGGTCAGTGGATCACAATAGAAAATGATCATTACTATTATTAGCCTCTAGTCCAAGATCAATATAAAATCCAGAGGCTGTGCCCTTTGGAGTTTCCTTTGGTTCAAGTTGTCATGTTTCTGCTGTCACAAGAGAGGGTGCTAGAACCAGGGGGACCTTGCACAGGGTCAGCCTCAGAGTCCTGGGTGCTAAGGAGCAAGGCTGGGTTTGCGTCCAGAATCATATTAAAAGTATCATCATATATTTGCAGAGTTCTACATATGTTACATATATGGACCTTTTCCCTGTGAGGAAGGTAGAGGGGGTGTCATTATTCTCATTCTACAGATGAGGAAACTGAGCCGTAAGTAGACCTGGAATCAGATCTCCTGATGTTCTTTCCAGGGAAATCCCTGGCACCCCAGGTACAGCAGCCACGGGCACAAAGACTTACTCTTCTATGTTCCTCGAGAAATTTTATGAACTTTTAAAACTTAAAAAAGAAAACCTAAACACTTGTGAAACTACTCCTAGTTCTTTAACTCAACCTCTGGTGACCGGCATGGTGCCAGCCCTGGCTTGACACTCCAGGAAGTTGTGTTACATGAGAAGTAAACATGCCGCTTTCAAGCAGTCCTACAGCAAACTGCCTTACCTTCCACCAGAGTGACTTCTAATTCTTTTCTCCCTGAGACATGGGGTTCACTCCCTGCACACCTGTCTGGCGTTCTGGGGCTGGGTCATCTTCCTGGGCTGCATGTTATCTCCCCAAAGCTACAACATGTTAAATCCTGCCCAGATCCAGAGACACTTAGCAAAATGCTACAAGTCATTCCTTCAGCCCAGGACGATGGTGGGGAATCTGCTTTTTCCTTTGTTTTCACTCATCTCGGGTCACAGTGAAATGCTTTCCATGGTTGGAGTGTGGTAGACTGAGTCCCTGCTAACTCAGTGTCTTCTGTATACACACACATATCTTAGACGTGTGTGTATATGAAGGGGCTCTACATGGGTTTCCAGGGTACTGGTGGACGAAGAGGCAGGGAAATCTGCTCTGGCACCCCAGATTGGTTCTCTCTTTCTGTTGGGAAGTGAAAAAACTGGAAATGCTAAGTACAATAAGCCCCAAGGGCTGAATGATAATCCAAGGGGTGGTTTTCTTTCATCAACACTTCTAAACCCAGCCCGTTTGATCCTATGGACTTTGAGCATTCTCTCATACTGCCAAATAAATCTCCCTGGCTCTTCCTAAGAATGCCCTGTGTTTGCTATATTCTTTGCTTGTGGTTTTCAGTTCTGAAAGAGGAGGAGGACAACAAAGACAGATGATTAAACTGCAAACGTATTCCCATGACTGTTAAAGAAATGAGAACAACCAGGGTGGGACCCTGCCATCCCTTCCTGCCGTGGGCTAATTAAAGCTGCATAATCCTGGTTTCATTCGAGTCTATTTAAGCATCAGGTGTCAGTGGCTGACCTGGCCGCCACCTAAAACTGCTGCTGACCTCCAAACTTGCTGCGCTCTGTCTGAGGCAGAGAGGCCTTTGTCTCTGATGCCACAACATGCCCAGCTGCTGCTCCAATTGTTCTCCAGGGACAGATGGCCACTCTCAATGTGAGAGAGACACAAAAGTGCCGAAGGAAGGCTCTCACTGCCTCTCCTAGAATGCAATTCACTCCATTCAGAACAGCCACAATTCACCCCAAACTGAAGGGCCTGTGTGGGCTCTAAAATGGACCGAAGTACCTTGTTTAGAAGCAGATAAAGAACCTGATGCTTCTTGGGTTGGTTGACTGTGCGATGCTGTAATTGCTGTCTTTCCCATGTAATTTCTCCAGCTGCTTTACTGAGACTGTCAGAAACGCTGGCTAATTACCGATTTTTTCACAGACTGTTCAAATGTAGAGATAAGAGGTACTGCACATCACAGAGGAAGACTTCAGGTCTCCTTATGTGCCTCACACATGTCATCTGATAGTTTGTTGCTTTGTTTTTGTGTGAGTTTTTGAGAGAATGAACATGTTTTAAATCTGAGTGTAGTAATCCATTTCTTGAAATAAGAACTTCGAAAATCTTACTCCAGTTTCTTAACTGCTCAAGTTAAAGTATGGTACGGTTATTTTTTGTAAGAATAGATTGTTAAAGCCCCTAAAACATCTGTGAAGCTAAGATCCAAGTCAACAGTGTCAAGTTTAAGGGGAAGCAGCTATTACCAAGTTCTCAGCTGTCATTTTTCTTCTTGCCCCGGGTTACTCTCTTCTCATATTTGGTACTCAGCTCCTTTTCTTTGTATTTTCAATGCATCCCTTTGGACCCCTGTCCAAAGAAATTGGTACCCCAAGTGATTGACATATGGGTTCTAGTACAAAGGTCAAGACACTCGATTTCGTGCTTACAGCACCTCACTGCATAGTGGGTCCCACGTCTATTTCCCTAACTCATCCTCCCTTCCTGCCACTGTTGCTCAGTATTTTAACAGGAGAGGTCTCTGCCAAAGGCCAACCATTTGCCAAATTGCATTGTCTTGCTGTACTACACGATGGCAATTTGCAGAGCAGCACTGCAGAGCGTATCAAACAGAGCCTATGGCTTCTTTTCTACCAGGTTTTTTGGTCAGCAGTTGGAGTAAGGTGCCCTTTAGAATAAAGCAAATTAGTCACTTGTTTCTCTGCGTGTGAACTATCCCATGTCATACATGAGAGAGAAAACTATTAAACAGTTTTTCAAAGTTTCACAAATAGAAATATCTCCAGTGCCCCCCTCCTGGGCTATTTTTACAGTGAACAATCACCCAAACTGAATAGTCCCTGATGCCATTCCCAACTGTGATGATGACAATGCCCCCCGCCATTCCTGGGGATATTTAGGAACTCAGCAGAGCTGAAACATGGGTGCTTGCACCTTCCTAATAGACTCTGAGGTTATTTCTCTTTGCTTATAGTGGTGCCTGAGATTTTCAAACTCCACAATTGGACCTCATATTTGTATGTTGAGAAGACCAACCTTATACTAAGTCCATGGCCCTGTTGTCCCTTCCCAGCTGGAATGTCAGACTGTGTGTGATGATGCAGGCACCTCACATAGCCACTGCCTGCTCTGGGAACAGAAACTACGGTCAGGCTGGTGTATGAGCATGGCATTCCAGAAGAAGACAGTTCAGTCTGATACAGCCACATCCAATTTGACTTTGCCTTTATTTATATGCAGTGAAATTATTCTTGGCTATGCTGCAATTATAGCTCCTTCTTCCTTCCTCCTCTCTGTCCCTTCCTTCTTTCCTTCTCTTAGCAAATACTTACTGGGCAACTATTACCTAATCAGGCCCTGTATCAGGCCAGTGGGGTAGGGCTGTGAGCAACTGACAAAAGTTTCTGACTTCTTGAATATCAGACAATAAATAAAACTAACAAGGACAGTATATATTTTTTCAGAAAGTGGTGAGAGCTATGAGGAAGAACAGCACAGGAGAGGGAGTGATGAGGGCGACTGCCATTTAAATCGGGGTCACCAGGAAAAGTCTCACTGAGAAGGAGACATTTAGGCAAACACTGGCAGGGGGTGATGGGGTGAGCGAGGTTGGCACCCAGAGGAAGAGCATTCTAGGAACGGCAAATGCAAAGACCATGAGGTAGGAGTAAGCTGGGCATGTTCAAGAAATAGGAGAGACTAAGTGTGCTAGAATGTGGTGCTAGCAGGTGAATTGAGGGATCTGGGATCTTCTGGAAGAGAGAGGGGCATCCACTGTTACTCTCAGTGATGCGAGCGGCCACCAAAGGCTTCTCATCAGAGCTCTGGCATGTTCTGAATCACTTTATGAAAGCACTACTCTTCTTGCTGTGTGGAGGACCATAGGAGGACAAGGGTGTAAGCAGGGAGACAAATTAAAAGCTATTGCAGGAATCCAGGTAAAGAGGAGACAGCACTTGGGCCAGTGAGGGGACAGTGGAGGTAGATGGGGTGGTCAGAATCGAGGCATCGTTTCAAGGTAAAGTCTGTAGGACTAGCTCACAGGTTGGATGTGAAGTGCACGAGAAAAAGAAAATTCCAGGATAGTGGCACAGGGGGCCTGACCAACCAGGTGGCTGAAGTTTTCAGTAAATGAAATGAAGACAACCCGAGGAGAAGAGTGAGGCAGAAGGTCGGCCTCCATCCTGTGGGGCAAATTAGCATCAAGTAGCAGCTGGACACAGGAAGAGAGGGGTGCTGGAGCGCTCCTTTGGGGCATGATCACTGGCAATTAGATTTTAGAGGAAGAGAGTAAGTGGAGTTAGAGAACAGCAGAGCCCCAGGACGGGGTCCTGAGACACTCCAGCCATGAAGAGGTCAGGAAATTGAGAAGGACCTAGCCTGTATGTGAGAAAGAGCAAGAAAGTTTGGTATCCTGGAAGTCAAGTGGAAAGATGATCAAGTGTGGCCAGTGGTGCTCACAGGTCAGCTGTGACTGACGGGCACTGAGCAGGGAGGACTGTAGGGTTAGGGACATGAGCGAGTGTTTACTTTGGCAGAGCAGTCTCCAGGAGCAGTGGGGAAGACCTGCTTTCAGGGGCTTTAAGAATGGGAGGAGAGTAGGGCAGGGCCAGTGTTGGGGAGTGCTGGAGAGCAAAGGGGGCAGTGGAAAGGATGGGGTTAGGGGGAATCCAGACAGCCCACTTCCTTTTAAGGAAGAAAAAAGCCAGTGAGATTTCGCTTGCCCATGATAAAACCATCACCTGTGTAATAAAGAGTCTGACTTGATTTTTGGTGTCTGACTTGCTCACAGCTTGTGAGTCAACTAGAAGACCAGAGTACTCCCTCCCTTGGTGCCAGGGGGGAGTTCAAACCATGTAAGCCCCTGACAGCATGAGAGCTCTCACCCACCTCCACCTCCTTAACCATCACAAAACTCCAAACGATTGCACCTCCAGACTTTCTCTAGCCATTCCGTGGGCTTGCTTAGGGGTCTGCTACCCCTAAGAAAATCTCATTATATAAACAATGAAACTCTGCACATTTGTTTAGTGAGCATGTGGCATCATCAGTGTCAATACTAAACCAAACTTTGGGGAAAGGGTCCACTCAATCTCTGTGAAGTGGCCACAGCAGCCCTGGACAGAACCTGAGAGATGGTCTGTGTCTCTTCCCCTCCCCCACACGTTTCCAATGCTCTGAACCCAAGATTCTTTGAAGACATAATATTCTTTTGTGAAGTTATGCTTCTTCACACATGGTCCTACCATGTAAAACACAAGTCACATTAGAATCATATAAGCAACAAAATAGAAAAATATCTCCTAATGATTACTAAGTCCATTAATGTGCCAGGCACACTAACCATATTCTCATTGAATCTGCACAGTAGTGCTATGTATTATTACTCCCATTTCGAATATGAGGAAACTGACCTAACAGAGCTCTCACCACTCAAGCTTGCAAAGCTGATACGTAGGATTTGAAACCAGAACCAGCTGCTTCCAGGGTTCATAGTGTTAAACGTCATGTGATTCTGTCTCCACTTATTTGCCCCAGAGTTGGGTATAATATCCTGACAAAGAACCCTTGATTCACATTTTCTAATCTCTTTTGTACCAAGAACCATGAGGAGCACTTAACAAAGCTTATAAATAAATGCAGGTATCTGGTCTAGCCTAGTCTCCTAAATGCATGTCTCTGGTCTAGCCCAGTCCCCTAGTGACTTGCCCAGATGCTCACAGTTAGTTAGTTGTAAAGCTGAGACTAAAAGCCAGGTCCTTGGACTGAAGGTGTAAGCCCTTTCTGTTGTACAACAACAGGTCTGATCAATATCCATGCTCTCTCAGACTGTATCTGTTAAACAAGCTACACACCACACACACACATACACACACAGAGGCATATCAAGCACAGGAAGGAAATTGCCAATGTACATTATTAAAATTATCTTAGAAAGTAATTTGGTCCTGTGTAGCAGGAATTTCAAAATGTTATTATCCTTTAAGATTGAGTAAATCAATTTCTAAGACTCTATCCTGAGGAAATGATTCTAAATACAGAAGGGAAGTCATAGCAGCATTATTTCTAATATTGAAAATGGAATCTATATTGTGCATGTCCTAATATTAGGAAATAGCTAAGTAAGAGTGACGCAGCAGTGGTGTTTGTGAAGAGTGTACAATAGCATGGTGATATTATGCTTAATGAACAAAGCAGAATGCAATGATGACTATACTATGCTTATAGGTATGTTTTTTTAAATCCCAATACATAGGAATCATTGCAAGGAAAATAGACCAAAGTATATATTTTCTTTACACTTCAAAATTCCTTTAATGATGTTACCTTTATCATCAGAATGAGGAAAAACAGGAACATTTTGTCACCGAGACAGAAAAACATTTCCCCCCAGTTTGCTTTAGTTTTGCTTTGCATTTGTAAGCCTTTACCTTGGCGGGAAAAAGGAGGTAGGTTCCAAACAAGACTAGAAACTGGGCCAGGCTCTCGGGAGGCTGAGGCTGGTGGATTGCTTAAGCTCAGGAGATCGAGACCAGCCTGAGCAAGAGCGAGACCCCATCTCTGCTAAGAAAACTAGCCAGACATTGTGGCAGGCACCTGTAGTCCCAGCTACTTGGGAGGCTGAGGCAAGAGGATCTCCTGAGTCCAAGAGCTTGAGGTTGCTGTGAGCTATGATGCCATAGCACTCTACCCAGGGCACAGAGTGAGATTCTGTCTCAAAAAACAAATAAACGGACAACAAGGATACCCACTAGAAACTGAATAAATCTAAACTCTGAGAGTCTTTGTGGTTGGGAGCTCACAGCTAGAATATATGCATGGAAACTCTCAGGTGTAAAACAAGTGGGTAAGTAATATTATTGAAAGTGAAAACTCTTCATCTAGCAGGTATTAAGAAAGGATTCACACTCTGTGGGGCCGAAAACATGCTGTTCTATGGCCTCTGTTCATAGAAAGAAAAATCTTTCCAAAATGCAAGACAGATCACTGTTTCATGTGAAAACATGATTTAGGTCAAATCCCTGAGGAGATTTTTCACTTTAAGCCAAGAGAATAAAAAAGTTTTAAAATAAAAATACTGCATCCTGCTGCTTTAATCGCATTATCCATTATTGTTTGGGAAAGTCAGGGGATCAGAGAATAACACGTATTATTGTGTTTATACAACAAATTTTTCTTTAAATAAATTTATCCAGACCGAGAAAAATTACATCTCAAGATGTATGTTATAGCTAGAAGGAATTTAGCTTTTGTAATATTTCAGTAATGATTTGGGATGAAAGACCTTCCATTTTCAATAACTCAAAAGTTTTCTAGCTTTATTCTTTTAGCCCTAATAAATGTGGCTATATGAAATTATCTTGTTACTGACCAAATGTTTCTAGCCATCTCCTAGAGAGTTTCTAGTATTATAATTGGCCACATGTTGTTTCAGGTAAAAATGCTGTGTGCTCATCAAACTCACAGTTGTAGAAATGGCAATTAAACACTAAAAATGGTGAAAGCTTTTGCTTGCCAAGAATTCCTTGTTAGGAGTGAAGAGTATCTGGGACTAAACTCTCTGTGTCAAACCCCTGCTTCAACCTTTCCCAAATGGGTGACATGACCTTGTGCCAAGTTATTTAACCTTTTGGTGGGTCATTTCCTCAAATGTGAGGTGAGAATAGACATACCAGATCCCAATGCAGGATTAAAGGTGCAATTTAGGTTATAAATAGAATATTGTTCACCCAGGTGGGGGACCATTTTATATATGTGTATGCATATATAATTTCACGAGTAACTTTTGTGATTATTCAGGTACTGTTTTCAAAGTGAGGTCTACTCTTTGGGAGGAATTGACATTTGAGTTCAACTAAGACTGCCTTTACTTCATATCGTATGGGGAAAAGTCTCCCCTTCTGACTTGACACAATTCCTAAACCTACGGTCATTTCAATTGGATCAGAATCACCAGAGAGCTAAGAAGAAGCTGGAAGTATTTTAATTACATATGACAGTTCATTGAAGGCATCTGGTGGAATGGATATGAAATTGTACTAAAGATGCATAAATGCCACAAACACAGGCTGTGTCCTGAAACATTTCGAAGTTATTAGAAGGAAAAAAGCAAAAAAGTCTATTTGAGGATATTGATTTACAGAAATGGAATAAAGGATTAGATTATAGCTGATACTGGTCCTGGGCAAGCTCCAGCAATGCACTCAGGGAAGAGCCTCCCATAGTCCTGGAGAGGGTCACAAATAACAGTGGGGCAGCCTGGGAACATCTCTGTGGCCTCAACCTCTTCGCTCTCGGCTTCCTAACCCTGCACATCTAACTGGGTGTTGGAAGCAGATGGAGCGTCTCGCTCCTGTGATGTAGCAGGCTTCTTTGGAGACTCGTGAAGCTGATGACACATTTCTAAGCACAAACCATCAGCTACATTCAGGAATCACCTGGCCATTCTGAGTGTATCAACAATAACCATTTTGAAGATGGTCACTCAGTCACGCCAACTCCACCATGACAAATGGCGCTCAGACGTCCCATAGGCTGCTAAGCATGTTTGCGCCAACCCACTTCTGTTAACATCCACTCAGGTTTCAAATTAGCATTTCTTAATATGCCAGTTACCACCAGGTGTTCTATGACTAAATATATTTGGAAAAGTCTATGTATAGCCCTTGCTTCGAGAATTACCCTTCACGCCTGTGTGTAGAACTATCAGAGTCTTCCCAACTGTTCCATGAGGCCGGTGAGTCGGTAGCAGCCTCAGGGTTTGGGAAACTGTACTGGATACTTAACTTCAGGATTGCTCTCCATTAAAACAGATGATACACATAGTTTATAGTGCTTAAAACCAATAAAGGCTCAATAAAGCTTGGCTATGATTATTGTTAATAATTACTCTTTAAATAAGCTTAGCTGGCAGCCCTGCTGTCTCCTGAACAATGCACACATAATTAGACTGGGGCTGGCTCTGCCAGCAGGTTCTGGGTGACCCTGTAAGGACTGGGGATGGTTATTACATTTTTTTTTCTCCCCTGTGGTGAGCCATTTGGGGCCAGTAGGCGAGGCGACACCAGCCCAGGTAAGCACAGGATTACTGGCCGGAGTTGACAGCAAGAAGGACACTTCAGGAAGGTCACTTCTAGGCAGTCAGGGCAGGAAGCATCAGCTCTGGGCACTCAGTCCCAGGTTTGTACATCAGCAGAACTGGGACACATCTCTGGTTCTCACGGGGCCCTCCGAGTTTCTATGGTGTCTTCTTGCTGGACAAAGCCCAGAGTGTCATCTGAATCCCAGCATTCCACATTATGACGCCTTTGGCTCCCTGGTGCCAGTGAGTCTGAAATCCCAAGATCTCCAGGCTCTGACCTGAGGTTCTGAAATCTACCCACATTATTTTCCAAAGCTCCCCTTTACCCCTTGCCAACTCCATGGATAAGAAATAGTCTCTTAAAGAAGTCCTTCAGCCCTAAATGATATGCCAACAATCAGAATCTGCAGGAAACTGCCCTTTGACTCTTTGCCCTGAACCCTGCCAGAAAACTGGTTGCACTCTGACAAAACACAAAAGCCACCTGCCAAGATCCTAAGGAGAAGGAGTGCTTGTGTGGGGTGGCTGGCAGCCTGGAGGCGTCACCACTGCCATGGTGTGCCTGCCCGCTGCAGGCTGCCATCTGCACAACTGCTGTGCCCTGGTTTCCTCACACAGGCTCTGTTGCTGCATTGGGAAGGCTCCCTGGCCTGCCACTGGCTGGGATGGTGCCAAAGGGTCCTCCCTCAAAACTGGCACGATCTAGGAGAAACACTGAACTCAGGGAGGGAGGGGAGCGTTTTCTTGATACTGGATTGTGAGCATACTCCAGGCGGGATGGGAAGCTGGGGCTCCGAGTCTTCCCTCACAAAAAGCAAATGATAGGTATCAACGAAAGAGAGGCTCAAAGGTGATGAAATGAGTTCAAGTGAGATGACCTTCTGTTGGGATTCTAGGGTTCAGTTTCTAAGAACTAGGGGTGCTTGGGCTTTAAAGATGGCTGTAAAACTCTTTTTAAATCCCTCCTGTCAAGATAAGGGGTGTGTGTCCTTTCCTCAGGAATCTGGACATACTTGTAACTAATTCAACTAACGGACTCTGATGGAGGAGATTCAGTGTGACTTTTGAGAGTGGGTCATAAAAGGCAATGAAGCTTCTGCCTCGTTCACTGGAACCCTGGCACTGAAGCCATGAGCTGTCACGTCAGAAGTTCAACCATCCCAAGGCCGCACGTGTGGCAGAAGCACAGGCTGCGCAGAGAGGCCTCACGTAGCACTCTGATTGACCATCCAGCTGAGTTCAGTGTGCAAGTCACCCCAGCTCAGGTGCCAGACTTAGGAAAAAGATTCTAGTCCCAAGCTGCTGAGTTCACTGCAAATTTTTGAGTCTCTCTAGACAGTATGAAGCAGAGGCAAGCCGCCCCCACTGTGCCCTGTCCTAATTTCTGACCCATAGAATCTGTAAGCATAATACAATGGATATTAGACACACTACTATGTTTTGAGGTGGTTTGTTATTCAAAGCAGGTTGTTGACAGGGCCTGTGGAAGCCTCTTATGGTACCCAAAGCTAATGTCTTTTTTTTGAGGCAGAGTCTCATTATGTCACCCTTGGTAGTGTGCCTAGAGTGCTGTGGTGTCACAGCTCACAGCAACCTCCAACTCTTAGGTTGAAGTGATTCTCTTGCCTCAGCCTTCCAAGTAGTTGGGACTACAGGGGCCTGACACAACTCCCACCTATTTTTTGGTTGTAGTTGTCATTGTGTTTGGCAGGCCTAGGCTGGGCTTGAACCCACCAGCTCTGGTGTACATGGCTGGTGCCCTAGCCACTAAGATCAGTGTTCAGCAGTATCATACAGGGCAGCATGTTTTACACAGAATAGCACGTTTTACACAGAATGCATTTGTATTTCTGTTTCTCTGAACAAACAAAACACATCTGAAACAATGAGTATATTTTTTCTATGTGAGAAAAACACTGTTCCAAGTATGTACTAAAACAGGTTAAATGAATAGGATGCTGTAGACACAAGTGTTTCAGTATGTATGAAAGATAAGGTAATTTTATGATGTAGCACAACAGAAATATACAGTTACAACATATGCACAAGTATCAGACACTGATGTAAACACTTTATATTCTCTCCCATCCATCCATCCACACACCTACCATTTATCTGTCTCACCCACTTCCCATTCATCTATCCAGCTAGCCAGTCTACCAGTCAACCATATATCTAACTACTCATCCTTCCTTCCTTCCACCCATCCATTCATCCTGCAATTAGCCAATAATCAATTAAACAATCAGCTAACATTATGTGAACAACTCCTAGATGTAAGGTTCTGTACTACCCTCTGAGCATCCAAAGGGAAATAAGATTCAGTTCCTATTCTCATCTAAGGTAGTTCCCAGACTAGGAGAAGTTTTTAAAACCCAGGGATGTTTTGTACGTGAAAAAAGAAGGGGTCTTCCTCCAGGCCTGTTTTTCAGTCTTTGGCTAATCTCTATCCGTGGCATTTTCCTGAGAATATAAACCTTTATTCCCCGAAAATAAGTAAGACATTTGCTCTGTACACAGCTTAAATTTTGAATTTACATATATAGAGGAAAGTCTGCACTTAAAATATAGAGGGCGCCAAAAAAGTATACATATTTTAAGGAAGGAAAAAACTGTATTCAAGTTGTAATATTCAATATATACTGATAGGGAAAGATGCATGCAACTCCTGCTTGAGCACCTCTTGTGACTGCAGAAGCCAAATGTGACTTGAGTGTTACAATTTTAATGTATTTTTTTCCTTTCTTAAAATGTGTGTACCTTTTCTTGGTACCCTCTGCAAGTAATTGGATGACTTTGATGGACATGACATTTTTTTGAGGACCAACTATATGTCATTTTGCTTAAAGTCCTAGTTTGCGAGAACCTATGGATGACATGATGTGAGGATTTCCTGTGTGTGAGGGAAACCCCCAGAAAGCTGGGGCACAACTGTGAGTGTGGGTGTCCCCAGAGTACACTCCATGTCATCTGCCACATCTCTCTTCTTTGTTCACTCCACTTACTCACCATCCTTCCAACCTCCCCTGCATCGCCCACGGCTTTCCCCAGGAAGAGCTCTCTGCTGGGCTTCTTATGACAAACCATTCTCTAGAGAATTGCTTCTCTTTGGCTCTGTTTGACCTTCAGTTCTCTACAGCTCTGTCTGTCTTGCCCATCACTGTATCTGTCATTAGCATTCTACCTGGCTGGGTAGAATCTTATAAACATTTCTGAATGAAAAAAAACAACAACAGTTAAATGAGTAAACTAAGGCTAAGCTCCTAGGAAATATAGGCTTGATAAGCTGCTTAAAACATGTGGTGTTTCCCTGACAATTTATTACTTTGGCCAGGAATATATATATATATATATATAAAGAGATTTTAGCTACCCTACATGAGGCCAGAATCTCCAAGTTTCTCATGTAGGGTAGATGAAATCTACGCTCCTTACTAGTTTCACTTTGGATAACTTGGATAACCATTTATTCTACTGTACAAAGAGGTGCCATAGAAGGAGGTTTCCAGAATCCCAGTTCCCTTGTCTCTTCTCCCTTGTGAGTCAAGGAGAGGCTCTGCTCCCTGCCACCTGCAGCCCTGAGCCACACCTGGAAAGGTTTTGGACCATAAGAATTGCCAGGGCTTTAATGAAATGTCCTGAAGCCAGGATGATTTTAAATAAGTCATTTTTGACCTCAAACAAGAAAAGTCAAATTGTGATATTTGGATTATATCTCCCCAGAGCTTCAGATTGTTACCCATAGACCTGAAATACAAAAGGGAGAAAAACAAAAGCATCTTACAAACTTGACATTTTTGAGAAATTCTGGTTAAAGTGAAATTTTCCAGTGCTCCCCCCACCCCCCACCCCCCCGCCCCCATAGAAGACAACAGGCTCAGTCAGCTATGAATCCTCAATGTGGCTGGGCGGGGCTGAAGACCAGAATTCGGAGATTTCACTTTATATTGACAATAAACATAGCAATTAAAAGAATCACTGCTACTAATCAGCAAAACATCTGAGGCAGCAGTTCTCAACTTTTTTGGTGCCAGGGACCAGTTTCATGGAAGATGTTTTTTAGGGGAATGGGATTGCTGGGGTGGTTCCTGGATAATTCAAGTGTGTAACCCATCCACCTCAGATCCTAAGGCACTAGGTTCACGTGAGGATCTCACAGCCTAGATCCTGCCCATGCACAGTTTGCAGTAGCGTTCACACTCCTCTGAGAATCTAACACCACCACCCATCTGACAGGAGGTGGAGCTCAGGGTGATGGGAGCCATGGGGAGCAGCTATGAATGAAGATGAAGCTTTGCTCCTTCACCAGCTCTCAGCACCTGCTGTGTGGCCCAGTTCCTCACAGATGATGGACCAGGGGGGTTGAGGACCACAGGGCTAAGGTAAGGCAGAGTGAACACACAGGGATTACAGAAACAGGCACAAGTGTGTCTGTTCATACTGCACAAAAGCTGATGACCAATGTCAACGTTTATTCCTAAACTGTGTGCTATAAGGATGGTAAGATGATGATAATAAAAGATTACATTTGTGGAGACGTCATGCTTTGCAGTTTACACATATTACTTAATTTTTATCCTTCAAACAACTCTGCGAAATAGGCACCAGAAATGGGGAAACTGAGGCTCAGGACGATAGGGAGAATAAATAATTTAGTCCCACAGCTGATAAGGGACAGACTGGCTTTTGAGACTAAAATTGGTCTGGCTTGTGAGCCCATGTCTTTAACCTTTCCGTGACTTTGGCACTTTTCATACGTGAAATTGGCTGCTCCAAAGTTTGTACACATAGAAATTGTGTGATTTGGAATGGACCCCTATACCTCTCTCTCTTCCAACACTTCCCTCATGACCTCTGGCCTCTTAAAACCATCCTCTCTCAGTACCTGTGATGCACCTTTTGTCTGAGGAGCATCTCGGAAGCAGAGAAGAGTCCAGACAGTTTGCACTTAAGCCACAAGACAGGACTTTGCCTTTAGAAGGCTGCTCTCTGAGAAGACCTGAGCTGGACTAAACACAGCCAGTCACCAGCACAGGGCATGGCACGTAACAGGTGCTCAGTAAATACTGGATGGATCTGAATTTTCAAAAGGGAGATGGGTCCTCCCGCCAACCCCAGGAAGTGGAGCCTGCTGCCAAAATCTATTCTGAATGTAGATGGGGCCTGTGGCCCTAGGAATTAAATGGCCGATAATGCGGTGATTCCTAAACTTTGCTGCACATTAGAATCGCCTAGGGAGTTTTAAGGATCCAGATGTCTACTGGGCACTAGGTACTAATTAAACCAGAATGTCTGGGGGGTAAAACCAGGCATCAACATTTTTTACAGACCCAAGATTCCAAGGCGCATGTGCTAAGGGAAATTGACTTTAAAAACTAAGGTCACAGTGCGCTCGTGGCCTCTGGATTGGAAAGGGGCAGCTGCGCCTGACTTGACTTTGTGGCACGAGGAGGAGGAGGAGGACAGCTGTGGACCTGTGACTTGCCCATTGTGTTCTGTGGTCTCGGTGGCCGCCCCGCCCCTCCTCTTCCTGCTCCTCCTCCGCTCTTCTTGCTGCTGCCCCATTGGCTGCCTGGTGAAGACAGGCACGTTTCTAAGGCTCCTCCTATCTCTGTGGGTTGCTGGAGGTAGTCTTAGGTGGTTTTCAAGATATCTGAGCCTGGCATGTAGGGGGCTGCAGGCAGAGTCACACCTGGCCTAGAGTGAAAGTGGCTGCCAGGGCAGAGGCCCCCACCTACTGCTTGGGCCGCTCCCTGAGGCTGGGTCAGCTCCTGGCAGTGCTGCTCGACCTCAGAAAGGAATCCTTTGTTCCCTCCCACACTGCACAGGGAGGAGGACATTGCCCTGTGCCCCGAGGCAGCTGGGGCCTCTGGTCTGACCCTCCAGGTCTCATGTCCTGAAACCTGCAGGAAGGGTCAAAAGTCTCACCTGTGCAGGGTAGAAGGACTAACCAGCATGACCTTGCCCTGATTTCTCCACAGCTCCATCCCTCTTTGAACAGAAAAAAAGAAAATTCCAAATGACACGGAAAATCAGGGGAGGGGGAAGTATAGTGAGAGTTCAGAGAATTATTGGCACATGAGAAAGAAGTGAGGATAAAAACACGGGAGGGAAGAAACATGACAATTCTTCTAATAAACCTACAAGGCTTTGGAAAGACATTTAAGAATTAAAAAAAAAAAAAAAAAAAAAAGGTAAATTGTAAACCTAAGCCTTTCCGAGCCTTCAGAGGGGGAGAATCTGACCCCTGACCCACCCAGTTCCTGGCAAGATATATTGCTATGGGGACAGAAGACCAAAAGATTTCTGAGAAAACCTGAAACTACTTAAAAGGGAAGCAGGAGCTGGTCTCCCAGTTTACTGTAACTTAATTCAAGAGCAGGAGTGACTTCTTTGTGAAAGGATCACTGTCAAATTCAAGACAGCAGAGTTCTTCTTATAACTGGTTGAATTTTGTCTTCTGGCCATTGCATCTGTCTGCTCCTGAGTTCTGATCTTTGGTCGCTCGGCTGGATCATTACAAAAGGAACTTTGCAGATGAGATAGACAAAAAGGGGAGGCGAAGCCAAACGTCTTATCTTCTTTGGTGTATTTGCTGGGCTAAAAGTACGTTCTTTCACACGGATGAGTGATTGTGGGAAACGAAGAATTCTGATAGAGGACATTTGATAAATATTCTGATTTGATTGAACAGTCTCCTGCTGGTGACACATACACTTGTTGTCCTGAAGGCTGTGATCTTGGCCAAGTCATCTGATGTTTTGGGGCTTTGGTTTCCTCACTTACAAAACAAGAACTTTCCATCTTTGAATGTTCAACAAACATTAACTCCAGGCACTAGGAATACAGATGCCCTTGAGAAGTAAAAAGTCTGGGGTAGGGATGAGACCAGTAACCAGATGATTATGTAATAGTAGATCCATGAGATGACAGAGGTGGGGTAGTTAACATCAGAATTCTACATCTACCTGTGATGTGTAGTGTGTATGTGCTCACGTGTGTGTGCATGTGTGTGTGCATGCGGCTGATACAGAGGGCCACTGTGGCATTCCCTTGGAAAACCAATTACTGGTTTTATAACTTGCCTCATAGTTTAGAGCAGTGGTTCTCAACCTGTGGGTTGCAACCCACAGGAACTGTCTTAAAGGGTCGTGGCATTAGGAAGGTTGAGAGCCACTGGTTTAGAGAGTCAAATAGAATAATCAGGCCCTAATCCTGCCTGTGAAAACAACTCTTTGTATCTGCATTCCAAAAGGAAAGTTTGAAATTAAGCAGGGGTGAAAATATATATCACTGCCTTTTGTGACACCTAATAACAGGGGCATAGACTCCAAACAAACATTTAACATAATCTATAACCATAATGCACTAAATAGTTTTTAACAAAATGAGTGGGCAATTGAAATTGTAGCATTACTAATGTTTATTTGTAAACTGGAGGTAGAGTAATGGGTAAGAATTTAAAAATATGTGCTAATTCATAAACAGAGGCTACCAAGTCACAGGCAAGCATTGCATTAAAATAATTCCAGCAATGAGTGGAAGTTCCCCCGCCCCAGTATAACCACACAATTCATCAATGTCAGGGCGTCTTGCTCCCAGGGCGATCCAGCTGACTTCCCACGTACTGAATCGAAACCGTGCACTGCTGTGTCAGGGCGCCCAAGCACTTCAAAGGTGCCCCTTCAACACGTGGTTTCTCCTCATAATTACTTTTGTGTTTCCCTCCTGGTACTCATTTAAATGCTAAATAGAAGTTCTCCAAGACTAGAGACTCACCAATGTAACCTGGAGCAACCTCAGAGTGAAATTAAAATCAATCGCACCCCATGTGGGTACAATTATAGTAACTTAATGAGCAGGAATATCAAATGATCATTTTCTGGGATGCGAACACACTTTGTTCTGTGAGTGAGGGTGACAGGTACTTGTCAGATGGTTTCCAGAGTTTCATTCTGAGAGCCTTCAGCGTGCGGAGGCATGGAAAGCTTTGAGAAGACTCCAGGGGTGATGACCATGTGGGGAAGGTTACAACCCTGTGATCACTCAGCTGGGAGGACAGGGGAGACACTCCCTGCTGTGTGTGGCAGTTTCAAGGGTGTGGGTGGTGTGATTAAAGGACATAGTGCTGTCACTGAGGCCAGCACAAAGTGGACAGCCTGAAGGCCTGAGGAGGTCAGAGGGGAGCCAAGACCTGCTCTGATGGTGGGTGTTGGCTGTGCTCATTACCTCCTGGAGGTCTTTGAGCCCAGGCCACATCCCTGATCCACAGACATGGCCAGTGCAGACCCTCCATAGCTATTCCACAGCCCAGAGGGATCAGGCAAAAGACTAGAACTGAAAGAGTGCAGGACATGCCTCCCTTAAGGAGCCAGAAGTCTGTCAAATATTCTGGGAAAGGAGACATACCCAGTGAGCTCTGTGTACTCGCCTGAGCAAAATGGGTGGGAATCTGGGCCTCCTATGAGGGATGTGAAGGGCGACACCTCAGGACCTGCCAGCTCCCTGTGTTTTCGTGGAGGCAGCTACGTGGGCTTCAGTCTGCACCTGCCCGGTGCCCACCTCACCTGCATCCCTGGAGCCCTCCAGCCAGTGCCTCTCAAAAGTGTGCGCGGACCACTGGAATCATCTGGAGTGCCTGTGACAACACAGACTTCTGATTCGGAACTCAGAATGCAGGAGGGATAGGGAGGCAGGAATCCAATCCGCACTGTAAACAGATATTCCCTGGTGATGTTCATGGGCTGGAAGCCTGGCACTTTCACCCTGGAATGCGGGATATGAACGGGCACAGAGGAACGTCACTTTTCCCAGAAAGTTTGTTCTCAGTCCAGATGGTCTGTCCTCTCTTTCTATTCCTGTTCTCCTTTTCCTTTCATTCTCTCTCTTTCTCTCTCTCTCACTCTCTGTCTCTCTCTCCCACCTCTTTACCATGGGCTGGGCCAGGCCAGGCACTATTTGGTCTAGTTGGGGAGATAGACATCTGAACAAATAATCACAAAACACTCTGTGACACGAGCAGTAGTAAAAGCAGGTTCAAAGTGTTCCAGGGGCAGAGGAGATGTAATAAATTTCAGAGGAGCCAATGGGAGGTACTCCAAGGTCAAGGTCAGAAAAATCTTCAAAGAATTGGCCTTGAGTTGAGCCTTGAAGGAAGAACAAGAATTTGTAGATTGAGAAAGAAGGAAAAGGCATTGCAAATGGACAACCAGACAGAGTCACACAAGTTTGAGACATATTTGGGCTTGCCCTCCAAATAGTCATTATGTTGACAGAGTTGTTATTATTATTGGTTTTTAACTTTACACTCAGACCTGCAGAATGAACTCATCCTCCCAAGGACTCTTCTTAGCTACCCAGAAGTTTGGTTGAGATAGGAAAATGCTTAGTGGTCTTGCTCTGAGCATATGGCCGCTGCTGGAATTAGCATGAGCGAGTGGGGAGTGGGGGCTGTGCCAGGGGAGCCCACGAAAGCAGGCTCTAAAGTGGGCTGGGGGTAAACCACAGTCCTCCACAAGGTGTTGGGTTATCCTCTGTTCTCTTCAGAGCAAAATGCATTGTTTGGGCCCAACAGTTATCAAGTAGCACCCTGGGGTGCCTGCCACTTGGTCACCACAGGCATGGCTTAGCTGAATGTTTTGACCTTTTAAAATAATACTTGTAAGATGGATATCTGAAAGTGGGCTAAGAACAATGCACCCATTCAAAAACTGGAATCCCACAGTTCCTGCAGTGGTGGGGAGAGCCACACACAGACATTAAATAGAAAGTCAGGAAGCCTGGGTGCCGTTTCCAGTTCTGTTTCCTGGGTGGCAGCTGAATGACTTTAGTCACATCTTTTGCCTTTCTGGGTGTCAGTTTGACTCAACTGCGCAGTGACTAGATGATCTCTATGACTTTGTCTAGCTGTCAAATCTATAATTCTACCAGATTATTTAACAAAGCTGTAGGATCTGATTGGCACTATTATTATTAATCCCATTATCAGCAAATTAGGGATTTGTACAAGGAGATCTTTGGACATCATGAGGATAGTCATCACCTTGTTGCTTATAATAATGTCAAATTATACCACATCTTTACTGGAGTGTTGTTTATAAAGTGTGCATTTCTTCCTAGCTTGATTCAGTAATATCACATTGGTAGCTTGAGATCAGCCACGGTGGGAGAATTTATACCATGGACATAGGTAAAGGCTACTTATCAGGATCCCTTCCCCCGCTCATCCCACTTCCTGCCCCACCATGGGAAAACATTCTGGTGGTTAAACTTAGTGGCATTACAGCACACCACAGGTTATGTTGTCTCTAAAAGGATCCATAAAATTAACTTTTAGAAATCAAATCATATTTTAAGTGGCTGTTTGAATTATGATTTTAGTAATATTGAAAAGCTAGTTGTTTAAAAAATGCACTGAAGTGTTTTTCCAAAGTCAGAATTGTTGATGTATATGCCCACACGAGAGAAAAACTCAATTCTACTCAAGTTGGGGGAAAGGGAGAGGGAAGGAGATTGGTGTGTTCCCACCTAATTAGCATAGTGTAAGGGTATATGGCACACCTCCTGGGTGTACTACAACAGGGACTTTAATTAACAAATGCAAATATTGTAACCTAATTGTTTGTATCCGCATATTAATCTGAAATAACAATTTAAAAAAGACCCAACAGTGTTCTTCCTTCCAGGGAAACCTTCATCTATTACCCCTTACAATTAATGGGGTAATGTCTTTTAACCAAATTGTCCCTTCTCGCTTATGTTGTTATTTAAACTTCTAGGCATCCAGACATTTCTGTCTTGTCTTCTTAGCTGGGAATGTGACTTTCTTGAGGACCTGAGTCCTTTCCCTGTCTGTGTCCCTAGGTCTTTATCACATAGACTCAGCACAGGGTTTGCAAACCATACCAGTGATTATTAAAATTATGATTAAAACATTTAATTTTACTTTAACCTGGGTTCTTACCTGTTCCTTTAATAGTGAACTCCCTTAGAAAAATGAAAAATATTTCCAAGAGAAATATTCGTCACCACTGGGACAAGACTAATTCTTTATTGAGTTACTTTCTCTTTTATGGCCTCTCTGGTCCTGAGAGTCGTGATGCTTGAATTTGGTGGCTCGGCCTGTACCGGATGCTTTCTCAGGCGTTGCCTTGTTTAAAGAATTGATGGATCTGATGATAAATGGATTCAGTTCTCCACAAGGGAGACTGAGGGACCATCTCCTCCCCACCTCCCTCTTCTCAGACTAAGTTCAGGGGAACAGAAGGCATGGTGTTGTGGAGGAGAGCCTGCCAAATGTTCCTGGGTTCAAATTCTAGTTCCATCCCACACCTGCACCAGGACCCTGGACAAGTGACTTCACATCGCTGGCCCTCAGTTTTCTCATCTGTGAAATGGGGATCATCATGGAACCCTCCTTTCAGGGTGAGGGTCTAGATGAAGTGGGTTTGTAGTGACATTGTATTTGCCATGGTTCATTGAGCTTTGCGAGGCTGGAAGTAAATGTGAACAGCTTAGACAACAACTATTCTGGAAGTCTCTTCTACTTCCACACCTACCCCACTGATGGGTTCAACTTCCTTGCCATATAATAGATGTCTTCTCTTCACAATTCCCACCCCGTTTGTGTCTACTGTGTGTTGTATGAGTGGTTGACATCACTCTTCCCCACTAGAAGCTCCCAGACAGTGAACCAGGGCCGTATCTCTTTTCACTCTGTGTACATTAGCTTTCATCTCCTATCTCCCTTAGGTTCCTTTTCTGAATTAAATCATAGATCCCCTTGCTTCCCTGTTAGCCTCGTATCAAGGACTACTATCAGAGGCCATCGGGCAGGGACTTTATGCCCTTTTGCAGATGTTTGAGCCATGCAGGGACATGTTCTCCTGCCTGCAATGTATAAAATCCTGGTGTCCATGCTGCTGCTGCTGATCTGGCATTCCGCAGCCATCCCCTCTTCTCCACTTGACCAGCCTCACTCCTCTTTGGAGATAAACTGCAATGCCACCTCCTCAAAAAGCCTTTTTTGACTATCACAGTCTTAGATATTTAAAAATGTAAATTATGAGCACAGGCTCTATCATTGATTTAGATATCTGGAATTAATTATGAGTCTTGCTCATTGGACTGTGGCTCCCAGGGACTCCCTGAAGCTTTGAGTTCCCAGTGCCCAGACCAGGCATAGTAACCAGCAAGTGCTGCTTGAATGAATCCTGTTAAAGCAAAACCAAATCAAATCCAAATCACTCCTACGCTGGCCAAAAAAGGCTGATTGATATGGATCCTGTGATATACACAGCCACTTTCTTTCTTAATTCATTCAAATCAAATTTATTGAGCATTCACTGTCGTGCCAGGCCTTATGCTGGGTGTTGGGTGCTAGGGAGCCAGTGGTGAATTGAACGTATTGGTTCCTGTGTCCTGGAGCTCATTGTCCAATCCAATGAGTTTGTGAGCACAAGGCTAAGGGCACAAGCCTCCTTGCCAGACACTGCCTGAAAGCTAACCACTTGTTTCTAAAGACATGGATAAAAATTAGCTGTCTGTCACAAGGCTGTGGCTGTAGCACCTGAGAGCTCAAGGGAGCAGACAGGCAGGGACCGAACCATGCTGCTCTCAAGGCAGGGCTGACCCGCTGAACTCAGGGCCAGGGAGGACTCTGTCCACCCAGAACCAGCTGGGCAGCCCAGCTGTGGGCCGGCATGGCTGGAAGGTCCTAATTAGCTCATTTCCCCAGCCCCGTGGGCTGTGGGCAGGCTCCCTTCACCTTTTGCCCTTCCACATCTCACTCAATTTAGCAGTTCAAGGTTCACCCCAGTGTCGTCAGGGTGGGACAGGGAAAATGTACCCCCCCATGCCACTAAATAGAACCATGCCTTTGTGGCAGCTCCGCCTGGAAGACCTTGGAATCCTTCCCTCCCCAGTCTGGTTCTGAGGGCTGCACTGAGGGGATGGGCTGTGGATTGAAAGGCCCAGCTGCAAATTCTGGCTCTGCCATTTAACCAGCAGCTGTGTGATCCCAAGCAAATGACTCACCCTCTCTGGCCCTCAGTTTCTTCCATTATGAGGACACTGGTAATTCACTTCACTTGGTGCTTTTTTGGATCTGATGGGATCAGATCTGTAAGGCCAGGAGCACAGGGCCTGGACCTGATAAGCCCTCAATTCAAGCCTTGCTACTCTGCTCAACATTCTCTAGCCTACACCTCTGGCAGGAGCAGGAGCAGCGTCTGCTCAGCTCACCACTGCATGGCCAGCATCTCACACAGATCCCACACATAGGAAACATTTATTGAAGGCCTTCTGTGTACCAGGACCTGAGCTCCAGACATTTTTTTTAAATTTTTTTACTTTATCAGAGACAGGGTCTTGCCATGTTGCCCAGACTGGAGTGCAGTGACTGGCATAAGCACAGCTTCTGAGTAGCTGAGACTACAGGTGTGAATTACTGTGCCCAGCTTCTGAGACACACCTGTTGAATGGATGAATGTTTTCTTCCACTACCCACCCTCTTCTGCAGGGCTGAGCCCTGGGTAGGATGGGGCCCCCGCCAAGCAACTCAGACACTTGGACAGGGCATAGGTCCTGGGTCAGGAAGCCAGGAAAGACAAGGAGCGCCGAGTTCTGGCCTCAACTCTGTTCTCTGCAGCCTGCCTCTCTCAGGAAATGGGCATCAGTTCTTCCTTCCTTGTTCCCTGCCCCATCCACGGCACACTCCCAACATCAGCGGCTGTTGGGTGAGCCCCAAGCTCCTCATCTTCCCCGGCTGAGTCTCTGCACTACTCAGGTGAGCAAGTGGGGTTAAATATTCCACTCTCAGGGTGGTGGGGAAAGGGGATGGAGTAAAGATAGTTAAGTGCCTCGCACGGCACCTGCGAGGAGAAGGTCTGACCACATTAGGTCCCCTCCTTTCAGCCAACAAGACAGCAGCCTGTTATCAAAGCGTGTTTGGTCCTCTGTCCAGGGAGCTGGTCAGAAATGGAGCATCCCAGGCCCTGCACCATACCCACTCAGTCACTACTGCATTTTGACAGAATCCCCAGGCCTGTATGCACAGGCAACCTTGAGAAGGGCTGCTCCCCTACCTGCCCTTGAGCTAGTTACTACTTCTCTCGGCCTGCTTCTTCGCCTGTAAGTTGGGGAGATGTTAATAGAAATAACTGTCCAGCCTTGACAAGAGCCAAAGAGAATAAGAAAATCCAGTCTGGATGAGAACAATAGGATGGAATATTCTATTGCCAAATAGAAAGGGACTGGGCTCTGGGCTGGTCTCTAGGCCACTGCTCTATTGGTTGCTAGAAGCAGATGGAACAGAGAGTGGGGGCGAGAGAGGGGCAGGGGGGTCATGCCCTCCGTCCTGTGATGGTTTTAAATATAGAGCCAAGGAAGAGTCTGGACCGGCAAAGACCTTCTCCTGCTTCTCCTTATTATGGGGTCTGTGGAGGGGAGGTCAGGAATCACGCCCCATCCTGTGGTTAACAGGACCCCTCCCTAATAAAGCTGAGGGCCAGGAGGCCAGGCATTCCAGGGGACATAATTAAAACCACTGAGGGTTATTTGGAATAACAGACCGTTTAGTCGGAAGCACTTGCCATGCTAATTCAAACAAGGTGATTATGGGCGATTAGTGAGCCTAATGCCTTCAGTTTAAAATCAGCCAGGGCATAGGGATGAGCCTGTGGCCTCTGCTACTTCCTCTGGGTGGTGGAGGGCACCGACCTGGGAATAAAATTCACAAGGTCAGTGCCAAGGGGCTCACAGGCCCCCCACCTAGGTAAGATGCACACCTAGTGCAAACTGCTTCCAGGGTGGAGGAGGCTGACCCCACCCCAGGAGGGCCAGAAATTCACCCCTCCGAGCACACCCAAACACCTTCACCTGCCCCGCAAAGCTGATTCCTGCCCACCTCTTCAGCCCTATCCCCTGTGGCCTCTTGAGGGAAGCAGCTGGGTCTTGTGGCCCTGAGAAGGAATGTTTACAGGTGTACCTGCACACACTTAATATCTTAATAAACACTGCGCTAAGCAACTCGTACACATCACCTCCTTTAATTCACTTACGTCAACGCCGCTGTTGTCTCCACAAGACAGATGAGGGGCTAAGGGCACAGACAGGAGAAGGTTCCTGCTCAAGGTCGTGCTGTCAGAAAGTGGCCTCGCTGCATCTTTCACCCAAATCTGTCTGACTTTGAAACCCTCCTGTTGTCTTGCGGAATACTTGTAATAAGTCCACGAGGTGGGCATTGTCACTGGGGGTCCTGTGTTATAACTGGGGGGACTGAAGCTCAGAGAAACTAAGGAACTTGCCAAGGAGTCTTGTCAGCTGGTGGGTGCTGAGCTCAGGCATTGGACCCCTACATTTGCTCATGCCCAACCCCATGTTTCTCATTCCTGCAATGCTCTGAGCTCGGATGGGGAGGGAGTGGCAGGGGACCTCCTGGGGAATGGCTTCCTAGACAGAGGGAACAGCACAGGCATATGAAATAGGGAGCTTTCTGCTGCTGGAGACCCAAAGCCCACATCAGCGGGCTTAGACTTATTTAATAAGGAATAAGTATTACCACTAGCAACAAGAAGCCCCAAGGGTTGCTTACCATAGCGGCTCCACAGCGTCATCAAGATCACAAGTCTCCTTCCTACCTGCCTTCCATCCGTCAGGTATTATTGAGCATTTTCTATGAGCCAGGACACTCGTAGGCCTTGGGATTACGAGATAGAAAAGCCAAGTCTTTCCTTCATGGAGCTTACATTCCTGTGTGAAAGACTAATAATAAAACGCATACCTACACGCACATTGGACATACAGTAGAACCTCCATAGCTGACCACTTCTCTACCTTGACCACCTGCTTACCTTGACCTAATGTTCATAGACTGGACTTGCACCACATGTACGTATCAGTACATAGGCCTAGTTCCTTATGTTGGTGACCTCCATATGCTGACCATTTTGTTACAGTCCTTTGGGTGATCCACTTCAAGGGTTCTACTATATATCGAATTTGTACGCATAGCATGTATAGACTGGAGCATGCCTCACACGTAGAGGTTGCGTATCCCTCATTTGAAAATCTGAAATGTTTCAAAATCCAAAACTGTTTGTATATCCCCATGATGCCACAAGTGGAAAATTCCACACCTGACCTTGTGGGAGGGACTGCAGTCCAAGGTACACCACACATTGTTTATTCAGCATCCCCAAAGGAAAAATAAATTACCTTCAGGCTATGTGTGTAAGGCGTGTATGATTTCTGTCATTAGACTTGGGTCTAGAGATATCGCACTATGTATATGCAAATATTCCAAAATCTGAAATCTCAAACACTTGTGGTCCCAAATATTTCAGATAAGGGATACTGAACATGTATAATATATATACACACACACATATAAATACTTATTATAATTATATACATGCATAGTATATGTATATTATACACAGTGTGTGTCTGTTTTATACATAAGTATATATATGTGGCCTGTGGCCAATAATGTCAATTAGGAGTTAAAAAACAAAGCAAGGGGATAGAGAGTGACAGAGGGGAGAGAAGTCAGAGGAGTCTTCCTGAGGCACTAACATGTAAGCAGAGACCTTTATGAAGGGGAAGAATGAGCCATATGAACATGAAGGGAACTGCATGTGCAAAGGCCCTGGGGTACGGAAGTGCTTGGAGCAGAGTACGTGGGCTGCACATCTTCAGAGCTCGGCTTCCTCTCCACATGAATGCCTCCACGGTGGAAGAAGTGGCCGTTGCATTTCCAGACATCACACGCAGACATGACACCAGTCAGTGAACATCAGGATTTTAATATTGTAAATCAATGAAGAAACCTTTCCTGGGAACCCCGGCAGTTTTTTCTCCTTAGTCTTATTGGTCAGAACTAAGTCACAGGCCTATGTCTAAGCCTGTCCCAGATAGTGAGAGATATACCCTTGAGGCTGGTGATGGGGAGAGAGGGCGGTGGATGTCCCCCCAGCGAAATGGGGCCTGCCAGGAAGGAGTAAGGGAGGTGGCTGCCAGGTAGGCCAACACTGTGGGTATTGTGGTAGGAGCTGTGGACTGGGAAGCAGAAGCATTTCAGTGAGGCCAGGCTACTGCTGACTTGATGTGCTGTATCGGGTGGGCCCAGGAGACTGCTCCCCCTTTCTTCTCAGAGTATCTCTCTTCTTTACCTTCAACCCCCATGACCTAATCAATGTCTATTTGGCTTTCAAAATACCTCCATGCTGGGCAATAGGAGCAGCCAAACTAAAACAAAGAAAGAAAAAAAGCCCATCTTTTTTTTTTTTTTACAAAATTCACAGTTGGCAAAGTAAAAAATAAATATGTTGGTATTTTGAAAATGAAGATTCCATGATTCTATTTAAAAGAAAATTTCTTCTAAAGCAATCCGAGAAACATCTTGCCTCAGACCTTGGCTTAGATTTCCTAAGGTCTGGGTTTCAGAAGTCCACATAGCCACTTCCCTGCTTCCCCTGTCCAGTCATCTCCATGGCCAGAAGGTGCATGGGAAGGAGTCTAGAAGTCTGGGAGCCCGGGACTCTGAGCAAGAGCTCTGCAGTCTGAGGTCTGAGCTGGAAGGAAGTCCAGAGCATTGGAAGCAGTAGGCTGTCGATCATTAGAGGCTCTTCAGGGAGAACCCAGAAGAGGGAGCTGTCAGGAAAGAACCCAAGCAATACCACGGTCCAGACCCCTTGTTTGGCTGAGAGGGCATCTCCTTAACTCTCTTGGCTGCGAGTGACGGAAACCTAATTCAAGCTGGCTTAAGCAAAAAAGAAATGTATTGGCTCCTGTAATTGAGAGCTTCAAGTGTCCATGGCTTCAGGCATGGCTGGATCCGGAGGTTCTGTGTGTTTTTCTCTCTCCCCCTCTTGACTTTGCTTTCCTCTGCACGGCTTTATTTTAGGCAGGCTTTCTCCACGCGGTGGAAAGGATACCCACTGGAAACCTAAGGCATGCATGGTGCTGATGTGCTGGGATCCTGAGAAGGAGACACTCTATCTCTTCCAGAATCCATAGTACCAAATCTCACAAAGGGCAGTGGTTTTCCCTGGTTGGGTGACATGCCTGATTCTTGGTCCATTCACTGCGACAGGGAGTCGGGGGGATCCATGATTTGTAGGCATGGATCATGTGCCCATCTCAGTCATCAGGAGATATGCAGGGTCCTGAGATTGTTTCCTAGGAGCTGTGGGATGAAGAGGGTGCCCTAATAGACAGAGGGTCCCTACATATGAACCATAGCTGCCCACCTTAGGAAGTGACTGGCCCAGGGTCACCTGAGTGCTAAGTATCCTTACTCATGGTCTGGTGCTCTTTCCATCATGCACTGTCCTGGGGGTGTCACTGGAGATGCCTCTGGATAATGACTATGATGGGGTTAGACTGGGGGAGGCCGAGGTCTCAGCCATGGTCTCAGGCAGCTATGATGGAATAGGCAGGTCACTGGGCTCAGTGCCGGTGATGAAATTTTGACTCTGCCTTTTATTTTGTAACCGGGCAACATAGTTAACCTCACTGACCCTCAGTTTTCTCATCTACAAAGTGGAATAATATACTTACGTCCCTGGGCTGAATGAATTGTTGACAGTCCTTGTATGGAGGCACAAAGGTGGAAGAAAGATGAGTGCCAGGAGCTTTGCTCATCAAAGTCTGCTCCAGGGCAGGGCGGAGAGACACACAGGACAGAGATGTTGCCTGAAGTGGTGCTGTCAGGAAATGACCTGAGTGGGGTCTCTCATGTTATCTGTGGGGGTCAGGGTAGGGTTGTGAGATTTAGCAACTAAAAACAGAGGATACACAGTTAAATTTGAATTTCAGATAGTTGATAAATAACTTTTCAGTACTGTATAGTACGTCTCACACAATACCTGGAACATAGTTATTATATAAATTTTTTTTATATAATTTTTTTTTGTTATTTATCTGTAATTTAAATCCTTATACTTTATCTGGCAACTTTAGGTCAGGGGAAGGTAAGTGCAAGGATCCCACTGTTCGAGGTCATGGACCTGACCCTAGGGATGCAGCCTACCTACCTCCTGGTGTTCCCCCTCTCACCCCTCCCAATCTCCTCAGAGGGTTGGCTTGGCTTGCTCTGCCAGGAATATTTTTAAGGACTCTCCCTATCCTGATGTTTCTAGTATCCTGGGGAACTATTTCAGGGTTGCCTAGTTCAAAGGACATATTGGAAATTTGTGTCTTGGGTCAGAGGTTTCTTTGAGGACACTGTGTAACTGGATACCCCAGGAAGAAAAGTGCATGGGCACCACAGAGCCCTGGATACCATGGGCATTACTGTCCCTGCACTTCCTTGTTCTGTCAGGTTTGGGACAGGCCTGCTGGCCAGGGCAGGAATTATAGCTGTGTTGAAGAGAAAAGGTCTTGGGGAAGATTAGATGGAAGCTCGAAGATTAATCTTTATCCCTACTGAGCCCCTGACTTCTAACATCCAATCAGGTCCTCCGCCCAGGTCTCAGGCTCCCTTACCTGAGAGATGGACTCTCTTTCATTCCTGCCAAGGGGAACAGGAAGAGAGTCCCCAGTGTCCAGACCCCATGACGCTTTGGAAGAAAGATGGTCTAGCTGTCTGAACCACTGCCCACTACCTCCTGTGATGGGGTGGCGGCCAGCCCAGATGCTCTTCTCTCTGGCAACCCATGGCTTTGGAGGATGAGTAAGAGGAAGGCCAGCAGTCTCCTTCAGCTCAGATCAGTCCTTCCTTTGTGTCCAGCTCAGCTTGGGGTGTGGTGAGAATATAGAACTGAAGAGAGAGCCCCAGCTCTGCCTCTTCTTAGCTATAGACCTGGGGTCAACAGCTCCACTGCACTGAGCCTTGGTTTCCCCATCTGGAAAAATGGGGCTAAACAAACTTGATCTTCCCACCTAACAGGGAGACATGGTAGATGAAAGTGCCTTCTCCATAATAAGAATCAAATAGTGCTCCTTGGAGGAATGTGTTCTGTCCCCTCCCAAAGCATCCTCTCCCTGTCTTCTCTAGGAAAATGCGCTCTTGGGATACATTAGTGATGGCATGGATTTTGCCAATAGTGATTTAAACAGAATGCTTGGCATGTGAGTAACCCAGGACTGGTTGGAACTCTGTGGGCACCCAGGCCCTGTCCATCTTGTTGCTCCATTTTCCTTGGGGGATGACCTCATCCACATGGTTGGAGGGGCTCTCTACCATGTCCACATTCCAGTGAGTGGGAAAAAGGAAGTGGGATGGGGGGAGCATGGACTGGGCACTGTACCTATATCATGGCCAAACTCAGCTGCAAGAAAAACTGGAAAATATATTCTTTCTTTTGTGTGGCTACTTGCTGAGCTAAAAATCAAGAGTTTTAATATTATAGAAAAAAAGGCAGATTGAAATTTAGGGGTCTCTAGTATTTTCTGCCATCAATTCAGTTCACTGAATTGATATTTACTGAGCATGGATTAAGTGCCAAGCCCTATGCAAGGATTGGGGGAAGTAAAGACAAAACAGTCCTGATCCAACCTGGTAGATTTGGAGCTAAGAAACAGGCAGTCGGTACCTTGAGGGCTGAGCTCCTCCTTAGTGCCTTGTTCTGTGGTCTCTGGGGAGCTGTGTGCATCTTAATTCACAGCTTTCTGGCTGGGCCACTGCAGGCACCTTTGTTCTGTAGTGGTGGGAGAAGAAGTTCATAGCTTAGCTGACCACAAACAAGATGAGCAGCCAGAGTGACCAACTCAAGGAGCATCTCACTCAGGACTCTTTTGGCTGCAAGTAACAGAAACTTAGCCCAAATCAGTAAAGGCCAAAATAAAGGAATTTATATTTTAGGAGTTTATGTAGCAAAAAGTGGTAAACTCATTTCAGGCATGTTGGATCTAATTGTACCATCAGGATTTCTCTCTTGGTCTCTTGGCTCTGTCTTCCTTTGCTTTGCTTCCCAAAATTTTACAAGAGGAGTCACTAGCTTTGTCAGGTTCTCCTTCCTAATAGCTTAGTAAACCCAGCTGGAAGGGCATACCTCCTTCCCAGGTATTCCAAGGAAAGTTTGGGGCCTGATTTTCATTGGCCCAAATTGGGTCATATGCCCTTTGCTTAACCAATCATTGTGTCTTAGGTAGGTAAAGGCTTTTGATTGGCTCACACCAGGGCTAAAGAACTGGTTTCTTCTGTTTATTATGCCACATGGACTGAAAGCTGGGGCCTTTGCCAAAGGAAAATTGGGGTACCGATTTTACCTTGTAGGGTCACCACAAGGGAAGAAGAAATGGGCTTCTGAAACAGCAGGTGTCCACAATGGGGGATCCGCGTCCTCCTGACTAGCTTGTGTCAGGGAGCAGACTCAGCTAAGTCCCTGTGGCTTCTGCAGCAGCACGTTTGAGCTCTCACTGCCCCTGGAGAGACAGGGCTGTAAGGTGTGGGAGTAACAGTATAGGCTCTGCAGCCATGCAGGGCTGGAGGAATCCTAGCTCTGCTCCTGTGATCTTGGGTCACTTCTTTTACTTGTGACTCAGATTCCTCCCATATGAGAACAGAATGAAGAGTAATGGTCCTATGGATGCTACCAAGCAACTCGAATGCCTGGCTCTGAGGCTGACATGTGACAGGCACCCACTATCTGGCAGTTCTTGCCTTTCTGTATGATATTACTCCAAGTGCGGGCCTCTTAATAGGGGAGTAGCAAAGCTCTTCTTCCTGGATTATAGGAGGTCACCATCTTTGGGTGGGTTAAATGAACAGCCCTGGCCTACTGGCTATGCTCACCATCATGGCTATCTATTAGGGATGGGGTGAGCAGATCTCCCAGAGGTCTTGAGACAGGGCATAGCCTTTCCCCATGGCCAGCCACATTTCTAAGTAATACCAAGAAGGACGTGGATCAGAAAAGTTCAGGAGATGTAATTTAGGCTGTTCCCTTTAGGCTCTTTAATTATCCTTGGCTCACACTTCTGGACTGACCCACACAGGGGATATATGTATTTTTTTGTTTTGTTTTGTTTGAGCATTCCAGAAGGCCCTGAAGTTATCCATTCTCAACTCTACCACATGCCTGCAATGTCCTGTCATGCCTCTGTGCCTTCAGTTTTAGACTTGCCACTTTTCATGGTCTAAATACCCCTGGAAGGGCTCAACTTGGAGCAGTTAATTACTGTTGCTACCTCTCTGGGAATGAATGAGCTGAGAATTAGATTTATAAGGGAAATGAGAGAGGGAGAGAAGAAGGCTTTGGGTGTGTAAGAAGGCAGTTTCAGGCCCTAGCAATGGGTACAAATTAGGGCTTGGTGCCTGTGGCTCAATCGGCTAAGGTGCCAGCCACGTACACCTAAGGTGGCAGGTTCGAATCCCCAGCCCAGGCCCGCCAAACAACAATGATGGCTGCAACCAAAAAATGGCCGGGTGTTGTGGCGGGCGCCTGTGGTCCCAGCTACTTGGGAGGC